>JADBJO010002803.1:228053-230553 GCA_016801955.1 Conus betulinus | reverse complement strand
GGCGCGCGCGCGCGCGCACACACACACCCACACACACACACACACACACACCACACACACACACACACCACACCACGCACGCACGCACGCACGCCACGCACGCACACAGACAGAGAACAGCAAGAGAGAGAGAGAGAGAGAGAAGGGGGGGACAGAGAGAGCGAGAGAGTAGAGGAGAGAGAGATACAGAGAGAGAGAGAAATAGACAGACATAGACAGACAGACAGTCAGACAGACAGAGAAATAGAGGGAGAGACAGACATTCAGACAGACATTCATAAGACAGAGGAGCAGACAGACGGACAGATTGAGAGAGAGGGGTGGGGAAAGAGACAGACAAACAGGTAAACAGACACACAGACAGATGGACAGGGACAGGAACAGAGAGAGAGCGAGAGAGAGAGAGAGAGAGAGAGAGAGAGAGAGAGAGAGAGTGAGAGAGAGAGAGTGAGAGAGAGAGAGAGAGAGGGTGGGGGGGAAGTGCACACAGACCATAGACATCCTGGCAGACAGACAGACAGACAGACAGGCTTTCCAATGACAAGAGTTCACGCAATGCCAAGGAAGCCATCGATCTTTAAGTAGAGACACGTGAAAACCGTCATTGCGGACACAGTTTGGTTTGAAGCCAATCTCAACAATATTCGTATGTTTAATTTCCGTTCATAAGTTCATGTCTAGTTTTTCAGTGGAAAAAAAAATGTATATATATATAAATATATATATATATATATATATATATATATATATATATATATATATAATATATATATTGAATTATAAACAAAGCTTGCTCTTATGTCTCAGATTATAGAAATAGGGGGGGGTGATAAGCCTTCATATCTGCAGTGGTAGATGATTCTGCCTAACTGACAGTATGTGCTTGAGTGGGTGAATGGGGAATAAATAAATGCTTCTCAAAATGACCTTCAGCAAGCTTATAGTCTCCAAAGCGGCAAATTACCACTTTCCGCGGTCACTGAGGAGAAACAATCAGGTTTCGAAATACCGGTATCTGACCAGAGTTATATGTTAGTGAGCTTTCTCCCCATTGGAGATGGTCCTCCCGCTTTGGAGACTATAAGCTTGCTGAAGGTTCATTTTGAGAAGCATTTATTTATTCCCCATTCCCCACTCAAGCACATACTGTCAGTTAGGCAGAATCATCTACCACTGCAGATATGAAGGCTTATCACCCCCCCTATTTCTATAATTCTCAATGATAAGAGTTTCAACCAATGCCAAGGTAGCCATCAGATCAGTGAAGTGGAGAATACGAACACCGCCATCGCAGGCACAGTCTCCCCCCTTTCCCTCCCAACCCCATCCAGTCTGTCACAATCATAACCCCGTCCCCTGGCCCTGTTCTCCCCATGCTGCCATCTCACTCAGAGCTTCCCTCTATTTGGCTTCCCTCCCTTTACCAATTCTCATCCCACCGTCATCCCCAGTCATGAAAGGAGAGGGAAGGCATGCTCTTTACCCCTTCCCTGTGGAAGTTCGTTACTCGACCTGCTAATTTGAAGTGACCCTCTCTGCTGTCTAATTCTGGACTACAAGTGTCTGAAAATCCGCCAGTGGCCTTCATTGGAACTCTAGTCTCTCTCTCTCTCTCTTCTCTATCTCTCCTCTATCTCTCGGTCTCTGTGGTGTGTGTGTTCGTGTGTGTGTGTGTGTGTGTGTGTGTGGTGTGTGAGGGCTGTGTGTAAGTCTTCCGCACGAGCGCGTTTTGTAGTTATTCTTTTTTTGTAAGTTGTTTATGTATGTACACGTTAAAATTAAGTTAGAGTCTGCAATGTCCGCGAATTTGGGGGGGGGGGGGTGATATGAGCAATGCTTACGTCAGTAAAAAATCTGTCTCTCTCTGTCTCTCTCTCTCTCTCTCTCTCTCTCTCTCTCTCTCTGCCACTTCATGCCAGGGAGAGCGAGATAAGAGGAGAGAGAGAAAGATGGAGAGAGAGAGAGATGGGGGGGGGGGGGGGTTAGAGACAGGGGATGGGGGGGGGTGGCGGGGGGGAGATGGGGGGGTAGGGAAAAAGAAAAGAAACGAAACGTGGGAAAGAAAAAAGAAAAAAGGAAATGAGTCGATTTGGAACGGCGGCATACGTGTCATAATTCATTGTATTTTTTAACGAGGTGAAAGCACAGAAAAAAGAAAATGCTGTCATGGTTTAGTGCATATTGCAATAAGAACGGTGAAATGTGAAGCAAGAAATTCGATTGTAAATTGGAAGAATTGAATATCACAGTCTCTGTACACAGACAAAATTGTTTCCACCTAAAACATTTTAAGATCAATTTAACGATTTAGAAAAACTAACTTCTAGACAGTCTGTCGATTTGGTCACAATATTTTCATCATTTAAACTATAGATGACCACTTCTGTTGAGGGGGGGGGGGGGGGGGGTGGGGGGGGGGGGGGGGGGGGGAGTCATACTTTAAAATTTCACTCCGGGAATTCACGACCCAAAGCTGTACTCTGAAAACAAACGAGGCATC
>JADBJO010002803.1:183053-185553 GCA_016801955.1 Conus betulinus | reverse complement strand
TGTCTTAGCTAATGTGTTTGCCTTTAATCCCAGTTCGTCAGTGAATTCAAGATATGTTTTTGGGTCACTGAACAAGAATATAACATCAGGCTTTTAAAGTTTTTTTTTTTTTCTCATGGTTTTCTTTCTTCCGTTGTCCTTCCTAATTCATTTCTCTATCCTTCTCTTAACTGCTTTATTTCTTAATCTTTCCCATCTTTGATAACTTCCTGCACTTCTTAATTGGTTCATAAGCCTTGATTTGATGCTCAGTTTGAAGGTGTTTATTATTATTATTAGTATTATTATTATATTATTATTGTTATTGTCGTTGTGTTGTGTTGTTGTTATTATTATTTATTATTATTATTATTATTATTATCATCATCATCATCATCATCACAGGCTTTCTTTCAAAATCTCTGTCCCACTATTTCGAGTAGCCGTTATGTCAGCTGTGGCAAAATGATAAAGAACGAGACCAAGTCGTACGAAAGAAAGAAAGTGAGGACCGCAATGAATGGAGATAAGGAGAATTGTCTGATGGTCACAGAGTTAAGATTAAACACACAAACAACAACAACAACAACAACAACAAAACATTTCAAACAATCCCTGCATGTCCAACGCACACGCAATACTTCTAATGTTCAGTTGGCAACACCGTTTTATGTAGTTGCAAAGTGAAACGACTGCAGGCGGAAATCTAAACAAATCTTAAATAAATGTCAGCGAACCGCCCAGAGAAACGTGGACAAAACGAGTCACAAGACAAACCACAACGCGTTTCGACCTCTTAGGTCTTCTTCAGGTGCACAAAACATGAAACAAATAACGAAAATGCACTTAGCTTTGATCGCTTCTGTGTTCAGCGCAAGAAAGAAGGCGTTGAATGAAAACGAGGCTGTTGGAAGGGAAATAATGTGCGAGTCAATGTTACAGAATCTCCTCCTCCTACTCCCCGCCCCCTCCTGCTAGTCATCCTCTCCTGACTTCTCCTCCTCTTCTGCCTGTTCTCCATTCTCCTCCTCCTCCTCCTCCTCCTCCCCCTCCCACTCCTCCTACTCTTCTTCTTTACGCGGTCGCTGTGACTGTCTCTCCTGTCTGCATCCCTCTCTTCTGTCTCTGTCCCTCAAGTATGGGCTCAAAGATTGTCCCCTGCATTGTATAATGCTTTTAGTTTTTCAGCAACTTTTTTTTTTTTCCTTTTCACACTTTCGTTTTGTTTTATTCTACTACCTTTCGCTGGCTGCTGTGGGGGTGCTGTTGGATTCTTTATTGAACCCTTTGGTGGTGAGACACCACAGAATTACGGACTGTGGGTGTGTCTCTATTTGACGCCAATTTTTTTTTCCGTTTGTTAATCGTTGCATAAATGGAACCAGAAACTACTTCTAGGAATGTGGGTGTTGGTGGTTTTTTTTTTTTCCTCTGTCGTCAGAATAATTATCTATATTTCTATGCATTGATTCATTTATTTCTGTATCTACTTTTCTTTATGCGTCTGTTTATCCATTCCTACTTTCTTTCTTTTTTTGATTTCTTCTGGGATTGCTTCAGCTTTTTCTTCCTTTCCTCTTTAGTCATAAGCAACAGTGTCATTTTCTCTTGTGCTTGTCACTGTTCTTCCTTTCTTCGTCTATATATTTTCTAACTATTTTACTTGCTTTATTTATCATTTTGCTGACTCAATGATTTTTGACGATTTGTGTGTGTGTGTGTTATCGATGTCTTTGCATTTACATCTAGAATCTCAGAGGAATGAATATGTCTTTTGCCTGCAAACCAGGATTATTTCAGACTTTTAATGCTCACTTTTAATAGTTGTCCTACTTTCCAGTTTTCGTATTCATTTCTTCAAAATTCTCTTTCATTTCTTCCGTTTTTGAATTCTCCTGCCTGTCATAACATCCTCCATTCTTTAACTGACTTATTCCTCTTACGTCGATTCTCCCTTCAAAGATCAATTTTGTATCCATACAATCAATCAATCTTTCTGTCAAATTTAGATGATTGTCTATGTTAAGTGTGGTAACTCCATGAAGAAGAAGCCAAGTAATACGTACCGAAGAAGAAGAAGCAATGAAGGTTGGCGGGTGGGTGGGTGGGTGATGGTGGTGGTGGATTTGATTGTCACAGAGGCAGGGCTTGATACAAAATTACAGTATTTCAAACAAACCTTTGTGTCCATCGCGCTCTCTTGCTCACTCATAATGTTCGGTTGTCACGCAATCTTGTAATCCATCATGTTGCAAACGTTCTTCTTCTTCTTCTTTCTTCTTCTTCTTCTTTCTCTTCTTCTTCTTCTCATCCTCCCCCTCCTCCTCCTCCTCCTCCTCTTCTTCTTCTTCTTTCTTCTTCTTCTTCTTCTTCTTCCCCCCTATGTGTCCCTGCCTGTATTTGTGTTTTTGTCTGTGCGTCCGTCAGTTTCCGTGCCTCTCTGTCTCCTTCTCAATGTGTGTGTGTGGTGTGTGTGTGTGTGGTGTGTGTGTTGTGTGTGGACTCTTTGTCCATCTGTCTA
>JADBJO010002803.1:178080-180580 GCA_016801955.1 Conus betulinus | reverse complement strand
CGATACGTAGGTCTCGGAGCAGGCGATGCATAGGTCTCGGAACAGGCGATACATAGGTCTCGGAGCAGGCGATACGTAGGTCTCGGAACAGGCGATACATAGGTCTCGGAGCAGGCAATACATACGTCTCGGAGCAGGCGATGCATAGGTCTCGAAGCAGGCGATACATATAGATTTGCCTTCGAGAGGGATTGCGATAGTTTTCTCATACAGCTAGTGAAGGGTTTTTGATATTTTATGATATATACATTTTTTCCCAATTATTTCAACTTGAAAGTTTTTTTTTTTTTTTCCCTCTCAATTTCAAATCTTTGCCAAGCCATCACTATAATGATGGAAGAGTTGGTAACCTGCACTCCTTCCCCCCCCCCCCCCACTACTTAATTGTTCAAGTTTATGTATGTATATATGACAGAGAGAGAAAACGAGATGCCAAGCAAGTATTCTTATTTTCCTCCCTTTTATTTTTTTTTATCATTTCCACAGAAGGTTTTTTTTTTTTTTTTTTTTGCCAACAGGACAGTGTTCCCGTTTGAGGTGTTGGGAGAAGGACGTGTGAGTTGTCCGAATTCTCGTGTTAATCTCTAGTCCTCGGTGACAAGATGCAAAGATGAACTGAATTTTCAACAGGAAGTATCTGAACGAATAACCAAATAGTCTGGACTCCTATTTGCCTATATCTCTGCTTTTTTTTTTTTATATCAATATAATATTTGCCGTGGCTCAGTAGTGATTGCAGACTGCCGACTGGGAGGTCAAAGGTTCAATCCCCATCCGATCCTTTTTTCACCCCCGATAAAATGGAGACTCTACTTGCCCCCATGACCTCACCTACCCCGTCCCCACGTCCTCGCTTATCACAGACTGCTCACCAGACTCATCGCGTCGACAGCTCATTGCGTCGACAGCTCATCGCGTCGACGATCCTAAAAATGTGTATGAGTGTATGAGCTGTCGACGCAATGAGCTGTCGACACAATGAGCTGTCGACGCGATGAGCTGTCGACGCAATGACATGGACCAGATCCTCTACACAACATCCTGTATCTATACTTAGACTACATCCTCTAAACTACATCCTGTATCTATAGCCAGACTGCATCCTCTAAACTACATCCTGTATCTATACCCTGACTATATCCTCTAAACTACATGCCTGTATATCCAGACTACATCCTCTACACAGTATCCTGTATCTATACCGTTTGTTTTGAAAACTAGTGTCGGAAAGTTGATTTTTTTTTCTTCTCATTTTCTTTCACGTGGCTAAAAAAGACACGAGCCAGGTAGTCCCAGGCAGACAGATTAAAATCAGAGAAAGGGACTATTTGTGGACTTCCACCTGGCGCAAAGATAGAGTCACGGGTGAGCGCAAAGGCCTGACGTGTGACGTCAGCTAAGCGGAAGATTATTTTGGACGATTGTTTGTGATTTCACTAGTGGAAATCCCCTCGAAACAGGGGGAATATATTTGGTGGGGAGGCGTTCATTTGAACAATTCAGTTCAGCATTACATGCTGGCTGAAACTTACTGCAGATCTCAAAGAGCTTACGATGATTATGTGGTGTCTTTGTCCAAATCGTAATAGCGGCGAGGGGTCACATTGCTCATTCGCTCCCCCTTCCCTCTCCCAGGCTCCCCCCCCCCCCCCCCCCCCCGTCAACTCTCTTCTTCGTTACCACCCTTTATCTTTCTTTCTTTCTCTCGTCGACGACAGTTTCGAGAATATTGTTGGCGCATTTATGTTATGTATTTTGTCTGTGACGTGTGAAGAGGAGATACGTGTCAAAGATTTATGTTTGCTTTGTTTATGTTAAATAACCATTATCTTGCTATATAATTTGTCAGTTAATCATATTTGGGCTGCATTTTTTTTTTTCTGCCCACATTTTTTTCTTTATTCGTTTGTTCGCATTTCTTTCCTACTGTCATACATCAAAGACTGTCATTCCTCCTGTTCTGCTTTTGTTTTGTTTGTTTGTGTTTGTTTGTTTTCTTTCGGTTTTTGTGTGTGTGTGTGTGTGTGTGTGTGTGTGTGTGTGTGTGTGTGTGTGTGTGTGTGTGTGTGTGTGTTGTTGTTGTTGTTGTTGTTGTTGTTGTTGTTGTTTTGTGTTGTTTCTCTTTTCTGTGTTCTTTGCTATCGCCTTTTCTGTCACAGTTTAAATTACCTCCCCAAGCAGGTTCTCTGTGCACCTGCGTTTGTTCGTTTGTGTTTTCTTTACCCGATTATTTGCAGTATGAGGAGCAGACACACTCGCACAAAAACAGACAGCAAACAAGTAGGAAAAAGAACCAACAAACGAACAAAAAACGTTGTTTTTTTTCCCTCGCAAAACTTCTGAAGCATCTGCTTACAAATGGATGACTGTATGTGAAATGATTCATTTCTTACGAAGTTATTTAAACATTCTACTGACATGTACATTGCAATACCGAATTTCATACATACGAAGTTTTTCAGTGTGTGTGTGTGTGTGTGTGTGTGTGTGTGTGTGTGTG
>JADBJO010002803.1:162500-168727 GCA_016801955.1 Conus betulinus | reverse complement strand
TCGCGTTTGTTATTTAGATATGCATTTTTTCTAGATTTGTTGATTTGATTATCTCGTGCTGTGAACCTGAACTGCCGATAAACTAGGAAAAGAAATATGCCTAGGTGGCACAAAATGCACCTGAGGAGAAAGATTTATGCACCGTAGTCGTTCCAATTGGAGGGATTCATCAAGGCACATTTAACACATATTTTATTTTTCTGGTTGATTTCCCGGGTATTTTCAAGATTCGTTCGTGCTTTTTGTCCTGTTCCGGTTTGTCTCCTTTATTTTTTGCCAATGTCTGTCTTTTCCTCTCTTTTTTTCCGTCCTCTGTTTTCGTTCGTTTGTGGGTTAAATCGTTTCCCAGTTGCGTTGTAGTGATTCTGCATAAGCTGACTCAGCCACATTGCAAAATAAGTTCGATGCCTGAATCGCCGTTGGACTGACTCAGCGCGCGCGCGCGAGTTGTGTGTGTGTGTGGTGTGTGGTGGTGTGTGTGGTGTGTGTGGTGTGGTGTGGTGTGTGTGTGAAAATGAAGGTAAACCATGGATCACTCTGAGAACCGCTCACTGGATGGGTGGGTGCACTGCTGAATCCAGAAAACGGACAGCATCAACCGAGTACAAAAATAAAAGCAGGCACAACCAGGCCACACACACTCTTCACGTTTGTTGTTTTTTTTTCTTTTTTTTTTCCCTTTTTTTTTATTCTTTGTTATTTTTTTCAAAGCTTTCGCCTTTTATTTAAGCTTCGTCAGTATCTCTTGTTTCACATGCACACTTTATTTTTGTAGTCGTTATATAAGGAAACGTTGTTATGCAACAATTCTTAGCCGCTGACAATGCTTTGGCTTATTGAACAGCAGAGATGACCACTCAGACTGTTCCATATCTTTTGATCTCCCTTGCATCCTTTAAATGGATCCTCAAGCATAGGCTCAAAGATTGTCCCTACCTACATTGCGTAATGTTTTTAGTTTTCAACAACATTTTTCATTTCCTCTCCACACTTACGTCTTTGTTAATTATTCTACCTTTTAGCTGACTGCTTTGGGGGTGCTGTTGGATTTTTTTTCGAGCCCTTGGCGGTTCGGAAACACCACAGAATTATGGACTGTGGTGTGTCTCTATCTGACGCAAAGAGGAGCCGACACAATTAGCTGCCAATCCCGGTCATGCCATTGTTAAAGTCCAAATCCAGCGAACGAAAGGTATCGGGCAAGGCGCGATTAACATAGGTTGTGTCGGAAAGGGAATACAGAGGTTTCGGAACAGGGGCCGATACGTAGGTCTCGGAGCAGGCGATACATAGGTCTCGGAACAGGCGATACATAGGTCTCGGAGCAGGCGATACGTAGGTCTCGGAACAGGCGATACATAGGTATCGGAGGCAGGCTAATACGGTAACGTTCGGAGCTAGGCGAATGCATAGGTCTCGGCGAGGCAGGCGATAATAATAGGCTCGAAGCAGGCGAGCCTAGATCTCGAAGCAGGCGATACATATTAGATTGCCTTCGAGAGGGATGCGATAGTTTTTCTATACAGTAGTGAAGGGTTTTTTGATGATTTTTTCTAACATTTTTTCCCAATTATTTCAACTTGAAAGGTTTTTTTTTCCCTCCTCAATTTCAAATCTTTTGCCAAGCCATCACTATAATGATGGAAGAGTTGGTAACCTGCACTCCTTTCCCCCCCCCCCAATACTTAATGTTCAAGTTTATGTATGTATATATGACAGAGAGAAAACGAGACGATGCCAAGCAAGTATTCTTATTTTTCCCCCTTTTTTATTTTTTTTATCATTTCCACAGAAGGTTTTTTTTTTTTTTTTTGCCAACCAGGACAAGTGTTCAGTGTTTAAGTTTGAGGTGTTGGGAGAAGGACGTGTGAGTTGTCCGAATTCTCGTGTTAATCTCTAGTCCTCCTCGGTGACAAGATGCAAAGATGAACTGAATTTTCAACAGGAAGTATCTGAACGAATAACCAAATAGTCTGGACTCCTATTTGCCTTATCTCTCTGCTTTTTTGTTTTATATCAATATAATATTTGCCGTGGCGCAGTAGTGATGCATTATTAGACAGACGCCGACTGGGGGAGGTCAAAGGTTCAATCACCATCCGATCCTTTTTCACCCCGATAAATGGAGACTCTACTTGCCCCCATGACCTCACCTACCCCGTCCCCACGTCCTCGCTTATCACAGACTGCTCACCAGGAAAAAAACGATGCTCCGAGTACTGGGGTCCATGTCATTGCGTCGACAGTCATCGCGTCGACAGCTCATTGCGTCGACAGCTCATCGCGTCGGACGATCCTAAAAAGTGTATGAGCTGTCGACGCAATGAGCTGTCGACACAATGAGCTGTCGACGCGATGAGCTGTCGACGCAATGACATGGACCAGATCCTCTACACAACCATCCTGTATCTATACTTAGACTACATCCTCTAAACTACATCCTGTATCTATAGCCAGACTGCATCCTCTAAACTACATCCTGTATCTATACCCTGACTATATCCTCTAAACTACATCTGTATATCCAGACTACATCCTCTACACAGTATCCTGTATCTATACCCAGACTACATCCTCTACACATCCTGTCGATGCAACGAGCTGTCGACGCAACGAGCTGTCGACGCAATGAGCCGTCGACAGCTAAGCGGAAGATTGATTTTGGACGATTGTTTGTGATTTCACTAGTGGAAATCCCCTCGAAACAGGGGGAATATATTGGTGGGGAGGGCGTTCATTTGAACAATTCAGTCAGCATACATGACTGGCTGAAAACTTACTGCAGATCTCAAAGAGCCTTACGATTGATTATGTGGTGTGTCTTTGTCCAAATCGTAAATAGCGGCGAGGGGGGTCACATTGCTCATTCGCTCCCCCTTCCCTCTCCCAGGCTCCCCCACCCCCCCCCCCCCCCCCCCCCCACCCCCCCCCCGTCAACTCTCGTCTTCGTTACCACCCTTTATCTTTCTTTCTTTTCTCTCGTCGACGACAGTTTCGAGAATATGTTGGCGCATTTATGTTTATGTATTTTGTCTGTGACGTTAGTGAAGAGGAGATAGTGTCAAGATTTATGTTTGCTGTGTTTATGTTAAAATAAACATTATCGTGTGCTATAATTTGTCAGTTAATCATATTTGGGATGCATTTTTTTTTCTGCCCACATTTTTTTTTCTTTATTCGCACAGTTTAAATTACCTCCAAGCAGGTTCTCTGTGCACCTGCGTTTGTTCGTTTGTGTTTTCTTTACGCCGATTATTTTTGCAGTATGAGGAGCAGAACACTCGCACAAAACAGACAGCAAACAAGTAGGAAAAAGAACCAACAAACGAACAAAAACAACGCTTTTTTTCCCTCGCAAAAACTTCTGAAGCATCTGCTTACAAATGGATGACTGTATGTGAAATGATTCATTTCTTACGAAGTTATTTAAACATTCTACTGACATGCACATTGCAATACGAATTTCATACATACGAAGTTTCAGTGTGTGTGTGTGTGTGTGTGTGTGTGTGTGTGTGTGTGTGTGTGTGTGTTTCAGTTTTCAGTTTACTTCATTTAGAATGTATCAAACTGTCAAAGCAGCGAAAACAATCATCTCTAAAAACCTACCTCATGAAAACATGTGGGAAAAATGAATTAAAAGACAATGAGAGTGCCCAACTGACCCCCTTTTTTTCCCATCAGGCAAAGTATACACATCATTCGGTTTCCTCACATTTTTGGGTGTGCAGATCCGGATCAAAAAGCCGGATCTAGAATCCGTTTGATCTTTCTGAAAGTCATCACTTTTCTTCGAATACCATGCGAGTTTCTTTTTCCCTGGAAGAGTCATTGATTTACAACATTATTTTTGTTTAATGTGTTTGCTTGCTCATGGTTTATATATATATATATATATATATATATTATATATATATATATATATATATATATATATATATATATATATAGTGTGTGTTGTGTGTGTGTGTGTGTGTGTGTGGTATGTGTGTGTGTATTAATCAGCAGTTCATTTGCATCATGTTCCTCATGTTTTCTACTTCATTTCTTCCTCACATGTCTTCTTTCGCTCTTCCATCCCAGTCATTCTTTTCCCCCACCCCCACACCCCCCCCCCCCCACCCCCCCCCCCCCTTTTATTTTCCTTTCTGCCTGTCTGTCTTTCGTTCGTTTTGTCTCTTCTTTCTTTTCTTTCGTTACGTCTGTCTGCTTTACTCTCGTTCCTTCTTTCTTTCTCTATCCCTTTCTTTCTTTCCGTCTTTCTATCTTTCTTTCCGTCTATCTGTGTTTCCTTCGTTCCTTCTTTCTTTTTCTCTTCATTTCTTTCCGTCTGTCTGTCTTGTCTCGTTACCTTCTTTCTATCTATCTTTCTTCCTTTCTTTCCGTCTGGCTTTCTTTCTTTCTCTCCTCTCTGTCTGTCTTTCGTTCCTTCGTTCATTCTTTCTTTCTATCCTTTCCTTTCTTTCTGTCCTTTCGTTTTTTCTTTCTTTCTAATCATTGACTAGCAAAGGGCATGTCTGCAGAGGGAAAAAAAAAAAAAAAAAAAAAAAAAAAAACAAAAAAAAAAAGAAAGAACGCATGCGTTTTCTTTATTAAGGACCTGAAGCGAGTTAATTGCGTTTCTGTCAAAGCTGGGGTAAAAAAATCGCTCCCAGTTGATTAAAAGCTGACTGGCAGTAGTTTGGCTGCGGCCAAGGATTCATCAGCAAGTCTTTCTCATATAACGTCATTTATTTAACAGGCACGCGTGGTATTGTTTCGTTAGGTACAATCTATTTGCAATTCTTTAGGGAAAAACCATTTTCTCTCTCTCTCTTCCTCTCTCTCTCACCCTCTCTCTCTCTCTCTCTCTCTCTCTCTCTCTCTCTCCCTCCCTCTCTCTCTCTCTCTCTCCCTCACTCTCACTCTCTCTCTCCTCTCTCTCTCTCTCTCTCTCTCTCTCTCTCTCTCTCTCTCTCTCGCGGCAGTAAGGGAGGGAGGGGGAGTGGGGAAGGAAGTGGGGAGGGGAGGAAGGAAGGGGAAGGAAGGGAAGCTCCACGTTTTTAATGTTTGAAGCTGATGTTGTTGATTATTACTCTCCGTTTTCTCCCACTTTCGGTTTTGTCTCCGTGGTCACTGTCTGTTGGAATCTCTCTTATGTTCGTGTTGTTCTTGTTCTTTTTTATTTGTTCTTTCTCTTGTTCTTGTCCTTCTTTTCTTGTTGTCTTGTTGTTGTTGTTGTTGTTGTTGTTGTTCTTCTTCTTTCTTCTTCTCTTCTTCTTGTTCTCTCTCTTCGTTGTCTCTGTCTTTTCTCTATCTCTCTCTCTCTCTCTCTCTCTCTCTCTCTCTCTCTCTCTCTCTCTCTCTCAGTGCATATACACGTATGTGGACACACCCATTCAAACACAGGTAAGACACAGCCACACGCATAGAAACATGTAAGCACGCATGCAGGCACGCACGCACAAACATATACATGGACATCATGCACGCACACACATTCAGACACAAGCACACATCCGAACACACGCATGTAGAGCGCACGCATGAACGCACCCACAGAAAGAGGCACAGACAAACACAGACACACACAGAGACACAACTACACATACACATACACAGACACAAACACAGACAAAGACACACCACACACACACACACACACACACACACACACACACACACACACACACACAACACACACACACAGGTTAGAGGAGTGAGAGAGAGGTAGAGAGAGAGAGAGAGAGAGAGAGGAGAGTAGTAGGCAGTAGAGAGAGAGGACGGAGAGAGAGAGAGAGAGAGAGAGAGAGAGAGACGAGAGGAGAGCAGTAAGAACGGAGGAGAGAGAGAGAGGGAGAGGAGAGAGAGAGAGGAGCAGTAGGGGGAGATGAGAGTCGGGTAGGGGTGGGGGTAATTTTTCTGGTTGTGTTTCTTCGGGGACTGCCATAAGTATACCTGACCACCCTGCGCAACGCAAGCATCGTAACAATTGTGAGGTGTCCGATGGCCCCTGAAACATGAACATGTTTTTAGAGTTGATCTTCCCCAGATTGACATACGAAATACGTATGTGTGTGTGTGTGTGTGTGTGTGTGTGTGTGTGTGTGTGTGTGTGTGTGTGTGTGTGTGTGTGTGTGTGGTGTGTGTGTGTGTGTGTGTGTGTGTGTGTGTGTGTGCGTGTGTGGTGTGTGTGTGTGTGTGTGTGTGTGTGTGTGTGTGTGTGTGTGTGTGTGTGTGTGTGTGTG
>JADBJO010002803.1:140000-150000 GCA_016801955.1 Conus betulinus | reverse complement strand
ATCATCATCATCATCATCATCATCATCATCGTCACCATCATCATCATCAAGGTCAAGGATTGAGTGGTTTGTGAAAGGGCAAGAGGCTTCCCAGAAAATGGAGCAGCAAACCTGTAAATTGCACGCCCGGAAAGCCTCGGGCGACCGACGGGTAATTGTCCGGTTGGATTTCGTCGAGGGGTAAGGACACCCCGGCAACTCTATACGGTGCTGAGGAATCAATAACCGCTCTGCGTTGCTGGACAAGAGAAGACAGAAATGATGTATCAAGGTGCATCTTACTTTTTATTGACTTTATCGATTTATTGTTCTTTTAACACCTTTTTTTTATTGACTTTATCGATTTATTGTTCTTTTAACATAAGAAAAACTGAACACATTATTATGTACATGTGTGTGTGTGTGTGTGTGTGTGTGTGTGTGTGTGTGTGTGTGTGTGTGTGTGTGTTTGGCTGTCTGTGTCTGTGTCTGTCTGTGTCTGTGTCTCTGTGAGTGTGTGCATGTGTTCTTGCATGAATGATATAAGTCATTCATGCATAACGATCAACGGTGAAGAACGAAAAAAAGAAATGTATAAACCTGTGTGTTGTGTGTGTGTGTGCGTGTGTGTGTGTGTGTGTGTGTGTGTGTGTGTGTGTGTGTGTGTGTGTGTGTGTGTGTGTGTGTGTGTCTGTGTGTCTCTGTGTGTGCCTGTGTCTCTGTGTCTGTATGTCAATATGTGTCCATGTCTGTGTGTATCTGTGAGTGTCTATCATCAGTCGATCAATTTTCTGTCTGTCTGTCTGTCTGTCTGTCTGTCTGTCTGTGTGTTTGTTTGTCTGCCCAACTGTGTGTGTGTGTGTGTGTGTGTGTGTGTGTGTGTGTGTGTGTGTGTGTGTGTGTGTAAAAAGCAGGGCTGAAAATTGCAGTCCACAAGAAACCTCTGGGAGACATCCCGAAATTTTCTGGTAGGATTTTAATGACTATAAGAAGCAACACAGCTTTTATATACAATGTTTTCGATTGGGCTACACCTTGGAGTCCAATGCATCATAGACGAAAGGATATTGTATTTAAAGTTGGTCTTTCCCCTCAGATTCTTTTACCATTTTACTGAGATAAAAAGCTAAACAAGAGCTGATGTGTGCGTGTATCCATCCGTGCGTGCGTGCTTGCGTGCGTGAGTGCGTGAGTGCGTGCGTGCGTTCGTACGCGCGCGCGCACGCGCGTGTGTGTTTGTGTGTGTGTGTGTCCGTGTTTGTGTGAATCTCCGCCATATGTATATGGTTTACTCCCACCATATCAAAACTCTCTCTCTCTCTCTCTCTCTCTCTCTCTCTCTCTCTCTCTCTCTCTCTCTCTCTCTCTCTCTGTGAACACGCTATTGTGAAGTGAAATCACCTTCGTATACTTTTTTTTCATTTGTTTGTTGTTGTGTGTCCTTTTTTTTTGGCGGGGAGGGGGGGTGGGGTGGTTAACATCAAAACAAGATACCAAGGAGATTAAATCTAAAACCTCGTTCATGTCTCAGAACCCATAGAAAGCTGGCAGTTGTTTGGATTCAACTGCTCCTTAAAACGATGATTTTCTTTTTTTTTTTTTTTTTTCCTCCATCCCCAATGAAATGCAACAAGAAAATTGCCTCCCAAACATCTGCCGTCTTTGATATCATTATGTGCTGTCATTGGATTGATTTCTTGGGGGGTTTGTTGTTGTTGTTGTTTGTTTGTTGTTGTTTTTTATTCTGCTCTACTTGTCAAAAAAGTTCCCCAGGCCTTCCTTCTCCTTACTCTTCCCTCATAATCATCAGTATCAATTTCCCTTGTCAGTGTTCCGACGCTTTTTGTTTTCTTCCCCACGTCTTTTTAAATTCCTTCAATTGTTCATGTATTAGCTTTGTTTTATTTTTTTTGTTCTATGCTATTCTGTTTCTTTCTGCTTCGTTTTTTTTTTTTTTCTTTTATTATTATTATTATTATTTTTTGTTCTTTTAATCTTCTACGTAAGCAATGTCTTTGTCAAACAACCCATGTTGCTCAGAGAATGTTTGTTTTTAAATCTGCCTTTTTCTTTTTTTACCCGTTGGACAAGAGTGATACCAGACGAGTCTTGTTATTCGTGCTTCGATTTTGTTTTCTTTATTTGGTTTCTGCCCACTATTTCCTTCCTTCTTTCTTTCTTTCTTTCTTTCTTTCTTTCTTTCTTTCTTTCTTTTTTTGTCTACCGCAAATTTATGTTATTTATTGTTTTAGTTATTTATTCATTCATTTCTTCATTTAGTGTTTTTTTTTGTGTATTCATTTATGTACTTATTTATCTGCATTCTGCATTTTATAATTTCCTCTATTCATTTCCATATGCATCAACTTCTATTTATAGACTTGATTCTTTCTTCCATCTGTTCGTTCTGAAGCATGTCCATATTGTCCTTAGAAGTACTTATTAAAGTCGATTGTGGCATACCAATGAGAAAAAAAAAATGTGTCATAGCAAAAAAAGAAGTGGACATAGAGTGGAAGTATAATCTGAGTGCCCTGGAGTCAAGGCTGAATACAAGAACGCCTGTGTCCATCTTTACCTTTAGAGATGCTTGGTATCATCCATTGTGGCCCAACAAGAAGAACGAAAGAAAGGAACAAAATGGAGAAAGAGTGGGGATGTGATATGCGTGCCATGAGGTCAAGACCGAATACAGAAAACATTGAGTTTGAGTCAGGTTCAGGGCATTTTCTGCTAGTGCTGGGCGTCCATCTTACAACTAACCAGCCATGATGGCCGCTTGTCACGTGATTTCATCATCTGTCATGACACAGACGCCGCTCCTTTCACACCGCTCCTGTTTTGATGGTCATTTCTATTGTCAGTGACTGTTGTCAGTCTTGAAAGTTGGCCAGCAGGAAGATAGTGGACATGCCAACCACTCCCCTTGCGTTCCGGGCACAGTGTGGCTGCTTCATAGCTGTTTTTTTAATTAACTTGTGTGTCGTCGAGCAAAGAAGAGAGAAGTATTGCGCTGTATGAAGCCGAGGTGTCGTCTTGACGGTGTCATGGTTGGCCTGACCCTCACTGTGATTTTTTTCAGTAACTTACTGATGCAGTGCAATGATATAGAGAAAAATCCAGGGCCGCCGAAGAGTGCCAGCGTGAAGCAGAGCCGCCTGACGAGCACGAGTGATTCTAGGAGAGTGAGTCTGGACAGACATGGAGTTGAGCAGCGGGACAACGTGCAGACGGAGAGACAAGGAACAGGTGGGAGTGGATCTGTAACGGCCGAACCGACAATGACGGACATGATGACTGTGCTGAACAACTTAAGTACAAACTTGAACTCATTGAATACAAAGTTTGACAACATGCAGGAAGATATCAATGAGATAAGGCGATCCTTTTCTGATCTGAGCAATGAGGTAGAGATCCTTGAGTGAAGAAGTGTGCATGTTAAAAGAGTCTAATAGGATCCTTACAGAAGCAAATCAAAAACTTCAACAAGATGTGAGAAAGTTAGAGGCAAAAACAGATGACTTGGAATGTCGTTCAAAACGCGCAATAATATCATTATACATGGTATTCCCAGGCCAGATAACGAAACGGCTGATGAATGTGAACAATCTGTGAGAGAGATGATAACTGACAAACTGGAACTAAATGAATGTCCTGTGGATAGAGTGCATCGCTTAAATTCTAAGAAAGACTCTCCCATAATAGCCAGATGCACCCTTTACAAAGACAAAATGAAGATCTTAAAGGCAAAGTCAAAAAACTGAAGGGCACCGGCGTGTGTTGGTGGGGGAGGACTTTTCCCAGAGGGTGCGGGCTGTCAGAAAGTTGCTGCTAACTCATCTCAAGGCTGCCAGAGACCAGGGGAAAAGAGCCACCATGGTCTTTGACCACTTGTTCATTGATGGCAGAAAGTATGTCCTGACAGGTGACGAGAAAAATATTGTAGAAGTCTAGGGATTCGGCCGGCCTCTATATGGAAATACGTATGTGAATTACAACGTGTATGCCCATGGTGGAAATTTTGAGTGGGGTATACTGGAGAGGGATATTTTTGATAGGGCTACACCGGTGATAAGAAAACGGCAAGCTGGGCTGAACTTAACACGTGAAAATACAAACGGTAATGTGAACAAGGTGAGCTCGTGCTCCGTGACGTCAGATGGGTCGACCTCTCACAGCAATGATGTCTCTGGTGCTCGTGTACCTCTGAGTGATGAAAAAATCGTCGTGCCAAGTTGTGAGCGTGGCTGGGAATGTGTCAATAATAAAATGTGCGTGCCTGTGAGGATTGTGTTCCAGTTGTACAGCTTGTAATGACAGATGAGGTTTATGATTCACAAATACACACTAATTCACTAACTACTACGGTCATGCCAACCACTGTAATCACTCCAGTTACAATAAATACGCCCGTTATTAAAAACTACTCTTTTCTCCATTGGAA
Organism: Conus betulinus; assembly: GCA_016801955.1. Taxonomy (NCBI): domain Eukaryota; kingdom Metazoa; phylum Mollusca; class Gastropoda; order Neogastropoda; family Conidae; genus Conus; species Conus betulinus. Next base: position 145,577 of record JADBJO010002803.1, on the reverse strand, counting down.
CATAGGCGGTATATTGTCGAAGCTTTCTAATATTGATTTTATTGAATATGTGTCATCTTTTGATTTTGTCTGTCTTGTTGAGTCTTTTGTTGATGATTTCCAGTCTACTGTGTTTAGTGATCACACTGTGTTTGTAAAGCCAGCTTTACGATTTACTGAGCGAGGAAGGAGATCAGGGGGAGTATATGTTTAATCAGGAATAGTCTCGTGAAATTTGTGAAAACAGGTTGTTGTTCATTATGATAATGTGCTATTATTTGTTCTTGATAAAAGTTTGTTCTGCTTATCAAATGATATCTTATATTTATGTACATATGTTCCACCCGAAATTCGCCATACTATTCTGTGTTAAACGTGGATAATGGGATTAGTCAAATTGAGGATTGTATTGTAAATAATATATGTTTCAGTGATAAGATGTCAATATTGATGTGTGGTGACTTTAACGGTCGAACAGCAGACATATCTCTCCAGAATGTGATGACAATATTAAAACGTTTTCATGGTTTGACAAATTTGATTCGTCTACAGTTAAGCGACAGTCTCAAGACAAGGTATTGAATGAATATGGTAAACGTCTGTTAAACATGTGTAATGCTTTGGGTTTGTACATTCTTAATGGTCTTTGTTCGAGTGACATCAGTGGTCACTTTACATATGTGTGTGAATCAGGTTGTAGTGTGAATGATTACTTTATAGCATCATGTGAACTTTTTGACTTTATAAACTCTTCTTGTAAATTGTGTGTGAAAGAACGATTGGAATGATCATCATGCCTTTGGAACTTAGTGTAAACGTTCTAGGAACAAATGCGGGTGTGAATGAAAATGAAAAAAGGAGCGAGTATATTGAAAAGTTTGTGTGGGATAAGGATTATGCCTTAAATTTCATAGACACAATGAACTCACAGGAAATCAAATTCCAGCTATTTCATGCTATGGATTTAGTAGATGTAAATATAAATGATGCACTTAACTTGTTTAACAGTTCTGTAAAAAGAGCTGCTGACGGTATGAAACGTAAAGTTTGTGTAAACAGAGTGAAACGACAAAATGATTGGTTTGATGCCGAATGTAAAATTGAAAGACAAAATTTACGAAAATTGTTAAGAACATTTTGCAACACATTAGATAAAGATGTCCGACATCTTACTGTGTAGCTCGACGTGAGTATAAAAATTTATTACAAAGAAAGGAGAAAAACAACACAACGATTTACTGTTTGAAAAAGTGATCACAAGTATTGATAGTCAGCAAGAGTTCTGGAGAAATGTACGTGCAGTATTTAAAAAGCGAGTATATAATCAAAACAAAATTACTATAGATGAATGGTATAATCATTTTAAGCATGTGCTGGATAAGGATTCTACGACAGAAACTGAAATTCTAGAAAATGATATGATATGCGACAACGGATATATAGAATATTATGATCGTCCTATAAGCAAAATTGAAGTTGTTGCTGCAATACGAAAGCTAAAAAATGGAAAGGCAGCTGGTCCAGATGGCATGATTTGTGAGTTTTTTTAAAATGTTGGTAATGTTGGAACTGATTTTCTGGTTAAATTGTTCAATAATTTGTTTGACAATGGAATTTATCCTGAAGATTGGCACAGATCATTTATTCTCCCTCTCTTTAAAAAAGGTAATACGACGAATGACCCTAACAATTATAGAGAGGAATTTCCTTGTCTGATATTGCAAGTAAAGTATTTGGTTCTATAATTAACAAGAGATTGTCAGAATGGATTGAAGTAAACAATATAACAGGTGATCACCAGGCAGGGTTCAAGAAAAACTTTTGTACAATTGATCATATGTTCACTCTGTTAGCAGCTGTCCAGAAACAATTTTCTAATAACCGTAAGATATATGTTGCCTTTATAGACTTTGAAAAGGCCTTTGACTCCATTTCAAGAAAACTTTTGTGGCCGATACTTACAAAAAATGGAATCAAAGGTAAATTATATAATTGTGTAAAATGCATGTACAAAGATGTTAAAGCTACGATAAGATGTGGGGCAAAATTTAGTGACTATATTAGATGTACTCAGGGTGTTAAACAACAGGGGGATGTCTGCAGCCCAGTATTATTTTCATTGTATATTAATGAACTAGCACTAGAAATTATTGAGAAGGGAAGACACGGTGTCACTTTTGACTTGATTGAATTTTTTATATTGTATTTGCAGATGATATTGTCTTGCTCTCTGAAACTGTCGTAGGATTACAAAACCAATTGAATAATTTGCATTCTGCAGCATGTAGACTGGATTTGAAAGTAAACATGGGTAAATCAAACATTATAGTTTTTCGAAAGGGTGGTTTCTTAGCATCGCGTGAAAGTGGGTCGTATGGAAGTTCGCAAATGTCGGTGGTAAAATGCTTACAAGTACCTGGGCATATACTTTTCAACAAAACTTAGCTTTACGTTTGCCTGTCATGATCTTGTTACAGAGGAAAGCGTGCTGTTATAGCTATTTTAAGCTTGCTTTATAAATTTGAAAGTGTTTCGGTTAAATTATTTTTTAAATTGTTTGATGCCCAAGTGCAGCCTATTGTACAGTATGGCGCTGAGATTTGGGGATTGGATAAAGGTCATGAAATTGAAAAATTACATTTATTTGCTATGAAACGCTTTTTGCATGTGGATAGACGAACCCCTAATGATTTGGTTTATGGTGAGCTTGGCAGATATCCTATTTATGTAAATTCATATGTGAAATGTATTAGTTATTGGCTTAAGCTCGTGCGTATGGGAGAACACAGATTACCTGCAAAAGCATACAAAGTACTGTTTGATTTAGATTCTAGAGGTAAATCAACTTGGGCAACTTCTGTTCGTAAATGTCTTTGTAGTTATGGGTTTTCGTTTGTTTGGTTAGAACAGAGTGTTGGATGTGTTAAAACATTTTTGGTTTGTTTTAAGCAGAGATTAATTGATTGTAACTTGCAAGACTGGAATAGTCATATTGAAAACAGTGAGAGATTTTCTTTGTTTCGATTTCTAAAGTCAAATCAGTTAATGGAAGCGGAACCTTATCTGTCGATGAATATAAATAGTTTTGTCAGATCTGCATTAACTAAGTTTAGATTCGGCGTATCTGATATTGCTGTACACAGGCAACGTTACAATGTTCTTACAGAATTAGATGTTTTATGTCCATTGTGCAAGTCTGCCCCCCAGAGAACGAACTTCATTTTCTTTTGTTTGTCCTGTGCTTACAGATTTAAGACAAAAATATTCCTTTGAAATATTATCGATGTCCATCATTTTTTAGGCTTGTCTTGCTTTTGTCGTCAAGAAATGAGAATGTTGTTAGTGATTTAGCTTCTTATTTGTATAAATCCTTCAAGAGGAGGAGTTATCTGACTTGAATTTGTTTATATGTGCTTGTATATTAATATGTTGTTACATCAGTTATATGTCAATACCCCCCTTCAAATGGGGCTGTGGCCTTTTCTTGAATAAATTATCGTTATCGTTATCTATACTTTTCTTTGTTTTCAACTTTTTAAGCGCTCTCTGTTTTCTTTTATTTGATTTTGTTTATTGTTTAAGGGAAAACATGTTTATTCACTTGTGAGGAAACTTACAAAGCGAAAACATGAACAAAGAACTGTGCTAGAAAACACTTTTTCACTTTCCGTTTGTTGTGTGTTTTCATTCAGTTCATATGTGTTAGTATGCAGTTTTAGAAGAACGACTCAATATGTACGTAAAATATGACAAATATGAAACAACATGGTTTGGGGAAAGATATAACCGACACGTTTTGCAGAATAATTTCCATTTCTCTACGGGGAATGGGCGTGTGTGTCCCTTGATAGGAAGCCTAGTAAGCTAAACTAGACTTGACACTCTGCCATAAAAATTCCCAGACTCTGGATTCATAAGTAGAGTAGATTATCTGTACTCAGAGTCTAATAAGTTCACACTTACTGAAATATTTCGGCTGGGCCACAACCAGCCTTCATCAGTCAACTGAAGCAACAAAGGGAGCAACACACACACACGCGCGCGCGCACACACACACCTATTCGTTGTTATTGCTTGTCTCTCTTCCCCAACCGCACTTTTCCGTTATATCTTTTTTGTTTGTCTGTTGTTTCATTTACATTCTCTTGTGCGTTTCCTCAGTTGAATCGTCGCTCATTGGTTGAGTATATAGTATGTTCGTGCAATCAGTAATAATTATTTTTTTATTTCTCTGTTTGTTGGTTCTCTCTCTCTCTCTCTCTCTCTCTCTTCTCTCTCTCTCTCTCTCTCGCTCTCTCTCTCTCTGTGTGTGTGTGTGTGTGTGTGTGTGTGTGTGTGTGTGTGTGTGTGTGTGTGCGTTCGTGCTTGTGCATGTGTGTGTGTGTGTGTGTGTGTGTGTGTGTGTGTGTGTGTGTGTGTGTGTGTGGGTGCGTGTGTGTGCATGCGAGTGTGTGTGTATGTGTGTGTGTGTGTGTGTGTGTGTGTGTGTGTGGTGTGTGTGTGTGTGTGTGTGTGTGTGTGTGTGTGTGTGCGTGCGTGTGTATGTGTTTCTCATTTTAACATAGTTTTATAAAGGCACTTCATTTTCATTGAGTTCCATGTCGACGGAATCATGTGAAACGCCTTTGCTAGCATGTTTAAATGGTTGTCACAACCAATTGTAACAATGAAAAAAAGGAACACAACTCTCATAAACGAAAAATAAACGTTGGAAGGAAAGAATGAAAAACAAAGAAATAAACCAAGAAAATGGAGGAATTACCTGATAGCCACGGAGTCAGAGAGTGATACGAAACCGCCTCCTTTGAATCAGGCCGGGAAACTGTCTTCAAATTCTGGCTGTCCATTGCTGCTCATGTTCACGTTCTATGCAGTAATGTTTCCATGACACGCAATTTCATTGTCCCTCAACCCACAGAATACGGATATGCTGCTGCTTCTCGTTCTTCTTGTTCTTTTTGTTCTTGTTCTTGTTCTTCTCCTTCTCATTCTCCTCATTGTCCTTCTTCTTTTTCTTCATCTTCTTCTTCTTCTTCTTCTTCTTCTTCTTCTTCTTCTGGCACAATCTATATTCATCCTCCTTTCATGTATGGTTTTTATACAATGAGTAAAAAGGTATTTGATGAACTCTGTTCTTTACCCATTCTTCTTCTTCAGTCTTCTTCTTCTTTTTCTTCTTCTTTGGGTGCAATATGCATTCTGTTCTTTGTACTTAACCCTGGTTTTATAGAAATGCTAAAAGAACAGTCTTCAACAAGTTTGACCCTTTGCATATTGAATATTCATTGATTATTATTTTCTTCTTCTTCTTCTTCTTCTTCTTTCTTCTTCTTCTTCCTCTTCTTCTTCTTCCTCTTTTTTTTTTCAATTTGTAGTTGTTGTTGGGCAGAATTGTAAAAAGGCCTTCAATGAGCCTAATTCTCAACCCATTAAAGATTCATTTATTCATTCATTCATTCATTCTTCTTCTTCGTCTTCTTCTTCTTCCTCGTCTCTGTCTGTCCTTGCCTTATACTCTCTCTCTCTCTCTCTCTCTCTCTCTCTCTCTCTCTCTCTCTCTCTCTCTCTCTCTCTCTGTCCACTCAACGGATTACAACA
>JADBJO010002803.1:122500-132500 GCA_016801955.1 Conus betulinus | reverse complement strand
CCACAGCAACAGTGAGCACACAAACCTATGGAATTTGCCCGTTTATTTTTCTTCTAAAAATGTTGATGACAATGTGTGTGTGTGTGTGTGTGTGTGTGTGTGTGAGAGAGCAGGTCTTTGTAAGTCCGATGTGCTGCACCATGGTCTGACTCACATTTCCCATAGTCGATGTGGCCAGCATGTCTGATGATTAGTATCTTGTGGAAATAACACATCAACTCTATGGCTTGAACTTTCTCTTTAGGTCTGACGAGTCTTGCATGCATGCACGAGTGTGAAACATACCGATGTGTGCATGACCCTGAGTTTCAAAATGTGATTGTTCTTTCATGCCGGGTGTTTGTGTGTGTGTGTGTGTGTGTGTGTGTGTGTGTGTGTGTGTGTGTGTGTGTGTGTGTGTGTTGTGTTTTGTTTTGTTTTTTTTTTTTTTTTTTGTATTCAGACAGGCTTTTTTTTCCACCCTTGAATGGATTTCTAGCTTGGAAATCGCCAGTGATACATCCACGCTAAGCAATCTGATGAACTGACTTTAACTTCTGTCCATGAAAAAGGTATATAGATATCAAACATGGCGCTGCGGTTGCCAGTCTTGATCTTTTGTGCACTTACTTTCTTGTCTCATCATGTTGATCCTTCGTCCAATCTTTAAGCAGGCTTGGTCAGTTCCTAGTTCTGCGCACCAGGCCATTGATGTCAGTTACAAAGCAAAGTTTCGTGAAGTGTTATTGCTCTAGCATTGACACGATCTTTGCCATGATGCGGCCTAGAAATATGTTGAAAAGCGTGAGAAATGGAAAGTAGCCTTGGCGACCTCCACTTTGGTATCAAACCACTCTTCAATAGCACCATGCACTAGTAGCTTTGGAGTACATTTGCAGAATGGTCACTAGCTCTTGTCCGATGTTGAATTTCTTCTCTATGCCCTATAGCGCTAGAGTCTGGTGACTGCTTTCTTGAGGTCCATGAAGCCATCGTTGAACTCCCTCTAGTCCTGCAGATTTTTTTTTTTGCCAAGGTAATACAGGTAAGAGATCCATTCAATGATGTTTCACCTTTTCCTTAACTTATTAAGTCTGTTCCTCAACTATATTGGCATCCGCCTGTAGCTATAGTTTATTCACAATAATTTTGTATATTAATATCTGCTAGAAGAAAAAAGAAACACTCGAAAATGCTAGGGGGTCCCAGAGAAACACCGTCTTCACCCACCATTGAGCAGTCCTGCACCACCCTTGGAGACCTGCGCTGTGTTGACGATGGGTACAGGCACGCGCAGGACACTCCATTAAGATATCAAGGGACATAACTGCTCCTGAACAGATGCAAATCGGATGCAACTCATAACAGCCTTAGAATAGTATCCCCATGGGTGTACCAGCCCGTATTTCATGACTGCAGAGCACATCGGCGAAAGGAACCACCCTCCAGCTGCCGAGCACACACCCCACAGACCCAACCACCCGTGCCCACAGAACGGATGAAGACAGTGCCACTCCAGACACAGCCAAGCTTTCGCCATACGGTCTTATGTGCCCTCATGAGAGAATCCAAAGTTGTCGTCTTTCCCACTGTCAACAGGACTTTGCCTGTGGTCAGTGGGTCTTTCCTCACCGTCACTGGACCTTTCTCCAGGGTCAGCCTAGTTAAGAGAGAAGGGCAGGCACCACCAATTCCCAAGACAAAAGACAGCAAACCCGGATAACAACTGAACACCCTCCAAAAGGCACACAGTTACCCTATGACAGGACATTTAACTCCTTCTTAAGATACAAAAATAAACACTATGAAAGGATACCGAAGCTTAAGTAAGGTGGGCGTGAAACCTTTGAAAAGGAGGACACTAACCCTACCCCATACGTCATGGGTCTGAAATGACCCTCACTCACGATTTTCACTTGATAACCGGGTGAATTGTTGAGCTGCCTCCACCAAATTCTATGACTTTGCCAACAAACAATGGGTCCGACATATGCGTCAAAAATTGTTTTTTGTTAGTGAGGGAGTATAAACAAAAGAAAAGAGTACAAGTACCTCGTAGGTCTGAACAGACCCATACTCTCTCTCTCTCTCTCTCTCTCTCTCTCTCTCTCTCTCTCTCTCTCTCTCTCTCTCTCTCTCTTAAAAAAAAAAGCTAGGTGCTGTACGCCGTGGGTCTGTCCAGACCCATGCACTCTAAAGACAGAGTAAAAAAAAAAAAAAAAAAAAAAAAAAAAAAAAAAAAAACAGAACCAGACAAGTACGCCGTGGGTTTGCCCCGACCCACAACGCAAAGGCAATGGTTTATTCCTTCAGAAGACAAGGGTCCATGAAGATCCACGATGCACTGCAGAGGTATATTCCTTCCTAAAAAGCTTGGGTCTCTGGAGACCCATGACATATGGTGTGCAAAGCTTCAGGCGACGTACGGGAAAGGTTACACCGTATGGAATGAGGACACTGAACCCTGTAAAAAGGACACTAAGTCGTTCAATTAAAGACACCCACACATGCAAAGAAACTAAACAGAACACGAAGACACTATAATCTTTTCAAAGGGACACTAAACCCTACAAAAGGAGGACTCTAGATATTTAGGAAGAAGACTGATACCTACAACAGGACAACACTAAATCTAAGAACAAAAAGGATACAAACTGTCGTAAAAGGAAGACAATACATCCTTTCAAAGGAGGACTCTAAAGCCTATGCATTGAACACTATACCCAATTAAAGCACACTAGCGTCATGAAACAATAATAAACCATATTAAGACACTAAACTCGGATATAAAAAGAACACCAAGAGGCCTTTAAAACCCTACCAAAAAGTGGACACTGAAGCCTGTAGAAAACAGGACATTAACCCTATGAAGGAAGAGGACACTAAACCCTCATGAGAAACTATTGAACTCAATAGAAAAAAAAAGAGATAACACTAAACATTTCCGGTGTTTGACTCCCATTCACCAGGTGAACCAAGGTCGTGAGCTCGGTGTTTTCCACCCTAACCCTAAGGTCGAGTGTCTCTGCTCCCTGCATGATCCACACAGGGAAATGTGTCCACAATGCAGACCTCCCCTACTGCTTGATATGAATACTTCAGACACATATTTGTTCACCGGTTTTTGTCCGTTCAATACTTTTTTTCAATACATCTTCAAATTTGGTACGATTAAGAATGTATCCCTACTAGAATAAGCTTCAAATTCGGTACAATTAAGAATGTAACCTACTAGAATAAGCTTCAGAGTTCACAAAAATCAAATGACGTCTTGTCCTTTTCCTTGCTGGTTGATTCTACAGGACAGAGTCGCTCAGCGGTCAGCCCCGCGTACCACCGCCGCTGGAGATTAGTCATCCTCATGATCCTGCCGCAAAAAAGGCCTGAGGATAAATGTGGAATATGACGCAGTAACTAATCCTGATTAAAGACTATTCTGTCCCATGTGAAGCAGACACGTAAGCCAGAGAAGGGCACCGGTTTGTGAGACAGAAGCCGATAAACCCGATCAAAACAGAACACCATCCGAAAGGCACTCAGTTACGCTAGGAAAGACAGGCATTTAGCTTATCAAAATACAAACACATTCAACTCTATGAAAGGATACTGACACTTACAAAAGGCGGACGTTAAAACCCCATGACAGAAGGACAAGGCCATTGAACTTCCACTGCACCACGCACCACAGCTCTGACCCTGGCAGTGTCCACCCTGACAAAGACTCACATGCCTGTCACGATGTCACCTCACCTCTGACCCTGGCAGTGTCCACCCTGACAAAGACTCGCATGCCTTTCACGATGTCACCTCAGCTCTGACCCTGGCAGTGTCCACCCTGACAAAGACTCGCATGCCTGTCACGATGTCACCTCAGCTCTGACCCTGGCAGTGTCCACCCTGACAAAGACTCACATGCCTGTCACGATGTCACCTCACATCAGACTTCATGAAAAAAAAAAAAACCGACCTTCTAAACTGGTTTGATGTGAATATTTCAGAGGCACATTTCTGTGTGTCTTCGATGATTCGAATCCCGACTTTAACGACAACAGCGTCATGCGCATCTGCAGCCTTGTCAGTAAGTAACTGTATTTAACTAGAATAGAAACCCACATTTATATTGCACATAAAAACCACCACTTTAGATCAGATCCCCCCCCCCTCCCCCTCCGGTCAATCCTGACAACCCACAATCCAGAATGACAAGTTACCTGAGCAAAGTTTCCAAAAGCCTTCAGCTTTTTTTTTCCTGACTAGCTCACGGCAACCATTACAAGTGTCTTGAAAAAAGGGAGAGAGAAACAGAGAAGGAAAGTACAGGCTAGTGTCACCGACATCCGTAGCCTACAAACTAATGGAACGCATCGTCTGCCGTCACACGTGAGAGCACTTGGAGATGTACGACATCCTGAGCGACAGAAACCACGGTTTCAGATCTGGTTTGGTCTGAGGGGGGGGGGGGGGGGGGGGGGGGGGGGGGGGGGGGGGGCCCAATGGCGGCCGAAAGAAGGAAATGAATTTGAACTAAAATCTACGACCTAATCAAAATGCCTAAAGCAGACCAGATGCCTGTGGTAAACATCCTCCTACATCGGATTTGTGTAATGCTCTTCATCCACCCCATCTCCTGTATGTTCCCCTACCCTCCTCCCTCCCTCCCCCACATCCCATCCTGGTAATCACACAAACCCAAGCTGTAGCTTTCTGCCTTTATGCAAGATCCGGTCTGACCAGTGCGTTGGGCTAATGCGTTGGTCAGACATCTGCCAAATCGTAGCCTGGAGACCCTCTTCTCAAATTCTCTCATCCTAGCCATTAATTCATGTATCCAACAGCTCTAATCAGGCGCAGTGTGGTCTCAAAACTTAGCAGATGGGGTGGTAGCATATATGGACTTGTTCGCACGCGGTGACACCTTGATGAAACTGAAAATATCCGGATAGTAAAAACGGGAAGGCGGATGGGTAAGGAGGAGGGAGGGATGAATTGTGATGCTGTCGATAACAATCTTTATGATCACGCATATCGTGATCAACATCACTGTAATCACATTATAACAGAAGTGACCAACATATGAGAGAGAGAGAGAGAGAGAGAGATGAGAGAGAGAGAGAGGAGAGAGAGAGAGAGAGAGAGAGAGAAGCGAAATGGATGCAGGAAGGATATAGTTTATTTGAAACGGAACATTCGACCTAAACAATATGCCTCAAAACAGATCAGGTAACTGCGGTAGACATCCATTCACGTCTTAGTTGAACATGCCCTTCATCTTCACCCACAATTCCCCGCCTTCTCCGCACATCCCTTTATCTCTCCAACCCCTCCTTCCCTTCGCTCCTTCCAGGGATAAGCTACATGCTTAAACCTAAGCCACTGGGTTATGCATGTTGTACCGGAGGCAATCTGTGAGCAAAAAGGGTGCCGGCGGGGTGGGGCTGGCGACTGGTGAATAACGATAAATGCATCGGTCACCATTACCATCATCGTCACCATAACATCACCATCACTTTCATCATAATAATAGCAACAGAGAGAGGGGGGTGGACAAAAAAAGAGAGGAGAGAAGAGAGAGAGAGAGAGAGAGAGAGAGAGAGAGAGAGAGAGAGAGAGAGATGGACGATAAACCCACGAGCTGGGCGTGGCGGTAGGAGGAGGGGGTAGAAACCTCGGAGACGGGATGGGGGTCTGAGTGGAGGGCGGGATGCTCATAAAAGTAAAATTCATTCCCTCTAACACATCAACGTGTAAGCAGTGAGGATAATGCGAAGACAAAGGAGCAGGGGAGATCAAGAAGAAGTAGAGCAGGGGGGGGGTTATGTAACTAAGAGCAATGGGGATGGGTATAGTGTAAGGAATGGAGAGGACTGTCAAAAAAAAAACAGGCGGGAGGGGGGCGAATGAAAGACGGGGAGGGGAGGGTGGGGAATGAGATCGGAGAAGGGAGTGGAGGGAATCGAGACAAAAGGGGGGGGGCCGAGGAGACATATACTAAAATGATACACACGCGACCGCGAAACGTGCGTGGAGAGGGGATGGGCGAGGGAATGCCATATCATACAGGTGTCCTTCAGAATAGTTGATGTCCCATTCGACTCTCTCACTTAGAGACAAAAACTACCTATATCTGTCTCTAGATATAGATAGATAGATAGATAGACGGATAGACAGACAGAATGGCATTCGTCCGTCTTGAGACAATGGTGTTGCGCCGTAGATCAGTCAGCTGTGAGGGCGGCGTCGACTGCAAAGAGCATCTCCCTGATGAGGATGTCCCGCGCCATCGTCATTGCACAGAGGCGTGCCAGATTGAAGAGGCTCCGGTCACTCCTGATATGGAGGAAGATGCTGTCTTCAGACTGTCGGAAGGCATAGCGAGACAGCAGGAAGAGGATACCAAAGAGTGTCGGAGCGAGCGCACACCGCTCTTGATTGGGAAGGAGGGGTCCGAAGATGAACCGTCATACTGGACAGTGCCATTCATGTTGTCACGGGAGGACGTGATCATCTTCAGGAGTTTATGGGAGGGGGTAGGGGGGGAAAGGGGGGAGAGGGGCATCCCATCTGTATATAGTACAGTGAAGAGGCCTGACCTACTGACCAAGTCGAATATATCGAGCACCAGTGTAACCTCGTTTCCAGACCGTTATTGGGGGAGGATGGCATCCAAACGAGTGCAATATATTACAGCTGACCTTTCATGCGGAGGATCTTCAGATTCCGTTTCCACGTGGCACCGTCTCGCGGTGTGTCTACATTGCTCTCGTTCTCTCGCACGATGACCTTAGAAAATCTGTACATCGTACACCACTTGTGCTCGACTTATATGGTATGGAACAATAGAGTAATACTTGATCGCCGGTAACATTTTCGAGGTTTGACTGCCAGAACCCATTATCTCCCATCTTAGTAGTCAAGCCCCCAGTCAGTCAGTTTTGCTAAAATAAGGTAAACGCTGGGCGGAAAAGTGATCTTCAGAAGGACCACTGAAGGAAGCTTGATGATGCGCCTACTTTCACTCAGTGGCGTCATAAGATTTTTTTGTAGATGGAGTTGGGAAAAGCCTGGCCTGAAACTGTCAAACTTCTGCAGTCTTCGAGCAAGGAAGAGATGGTAGATGCGGGAAGGGAGGTGTCCAGTTAGAGAGAGAGAGAGAGAGAGAGAGAGAGAGAGAGAGAGAGAGAGAGAGTTTCCCTTTCTAAACTTTTAAATGGGGCCTTGTATTCCAAACTTCTATAAAAGCGAGAGATGGATGGGGGCATCATAACACGCAGTGCATATGGAGGCTTAAAAATCGACAGGGGGGATTGTGGTATTTTTAGGGAGAAAACCCTGTTCTCCCCTCCCCCCGGTTCCAACGTCACTGTCGCTATTTAGAAAAAAACGCACTGCCACCGAACAACATGCAAATTATGTTAAAAAACAGACTTACGTTTGACCGTGCTTCTCTTCTTCAAAATAATATCGAACCTGATGGAAAGAAAACCGCCTCCGGTAAAAAATTGTATCTGAATTATAACTCACAAATACTGACCTTAATTTCTGCACACATATTTCAGTACTATTTCCGCGTCACGTCTACCCAGAAGTAGCGGTCTCGTGCCACTTTTCAGGCTGGGAACGGAACGTGGCCCACTGTCATAGTGGACCTATCAAGGTCTTGGAAATCCGTCCCACTCGTCGTTAATGTACTCTGTGACGTGACTGGCGTAGCGGACCCATGAACTATCCACACAATGCACCAATCACACTACGCGCGTACCCACACAAGCCTTGAGATCACTGCACGTGGCTGTTTGACCGACGGGAGTGCACTCTGCATTACCGATTCGCTCTTGGTCATTGGATCTCCGCATACATATGTGCTCGAGGCTTTGCATGTCTGGTCCGTAACCCGTGTACAACTGAAAATAAGAGGATGGAAAACGTGTTTCACTTTTCACGTGCAAGTGTTCAAACGCTGGCCTCACAGCTCATCAGGTTTAGGGTTAAGAGCTTTGGCAAAGAGGAAAATTGTATAGACGGATAAAGACACAGAAGGTAGGAAAGAACAAAAACAAAGCAACAAGCGAAAGAATAACGTGGTGATGTATCATAACGGAATTCTTCGTCCATTTAAAACAGAGAGAAAGAGAGAGAGAGAGAGAGGAACGAGGCGTGGGCGATCGCGGGACATGGGAGGAGAGTGGGTTGGGTGGCGCATGGCAAAATGGGGAATGGGGATTAGGAACGGAGGGCTGACAATGGAAGAATTACCTTTCCGGCCCCTCTCCCGGCGTTCTATTTTCTCCCCGGGCTACTGTAACAGCTTAGCATAGATCAGGAATGCAACCGCCTCTAGCTTATTTGTCGATGTAAAGTGAAAGCGTTCGGTGTTTGTAACCAGAACTCATGTAACACAGATACTTAATTATAGTTCGAAAACGTTCCATCTAAAGAACGTGACCAGACGAATCGCTGCGAGCTGATCTTGTCAGAAAAAAAATTTTTTCGGATAAACTAACCAGTTAGCTCAAAACTACAAAGTAATTTCAACATGTTTTATAAGCAAATGTTGATGCCTATGCTAAACTGAGTGCAATATGAAATACAGTATGATGAATATAAGCTAATACACGGTGTGACTAATGCAAAGATTGACCATTGGGATAGAAAAACAGTTACCAACGTGTGGTCAAGGTATAGAATTCAAACCCTGACTCAAAAACAGCTTGGCTGAAAATCTAATATTTTGGATCTGGGGGGCGATACAGGAGCCATGTGCAAACGACAAGGAAAGAGGGACTGTCATAGTCGTGGGTGACTGACATTACCCTTAACTACTCACAAACGACAGGACTCCTACAACGCAACTGATTGATTGGGGTATTTCCAACACAAAAAAAGTGCTCAAAACGGCGGTCGTACCTCTGGTTTGTGATATCTCAAGCCCCAAGTCTCTGTCCCCGGTCTTGGACAGAAACTCCTCTTCAATTGGCAGGCCTTCAAAACGGCGTGTTTACATGACGTGCAGACACATTACGCATTTTAACTTAAGGACTGGTGACACATAGCACAAACTGGACAAACAAGCCAGTGGGAAATCGTGCGTAAGCTTCAATCTCTCTCTCTCTCTCTCTCTCCGAACCGAACACGGCCACAGAAAAACACACACTGAGTGTCAAAGGTTAGCATGGCAGCTATTGTTATGCAGACCCAAGATTCGGGGTTTCCTTTCCTTTGCACGGTAGGCTAGAGGGCGATATGCCAATTTGTAGCATGCGTAAACGTAGTAAATAAAAGATACTCAAAATAGTACGGCTTTAAGGAGACTGTTCGACGCAGAGGTAGTAAAGTCTCCACTGTATATGTATATGAAAATACGATGAGGGAAATGAAATAGCTGACATATGTTTTGCATGCTAGTATCAACAGCACTCATATCATGAGTTTTAAATATTAAGATATACACTCATATTATGTTCATAAGGATGAACGTACTAAGAAGCATTTATGTATAATTAAGATAGTATTTGCATGTATATACTGTCATGGAAGAATGTTTTTTTTCATGTTTTTTGTTCTAACTATACAAATTTGATTTTTTTTTCTTGTTGCGTACTCATTGTGAATAGGCTGATGGCATCACATTAAAGTCACGAGTCACGAGTCTCTCTCTCTCTCTCTCTCTCTCTCTCTCTCTCTGGGAGACAGAAATGACATTCTGCTAGACTAGCCTTACCCGTGGTTTGTTTTAAATCGGAAGAGAGCTGCAGTGAAGGAAAGCAGAAAGTGGGGAGGGAGTTGGAGTGGGGAGGGGTGGGGTGGGTGGGGGTGGGGGGTAAAAGACGCTCTTCCCCAGTTGCAGGACCTATGTCAGGAGAAGGCGAACATTCTTTCACTGAAATGCAACGGAATTGCTTTCATGTAATTTGTTGTTGTTGTTGTGTTGCTGTTGTTGTTGTTGTTGTTGTTGTTAGCAATCTCAATATCTTCCGCGACCAGCTGTTTCTGATGTGGAACAGAAAGCAGCTTTTGTTCTGGA
>JADBJO010002803.1:100000-107500 GCA_016801955.1 Conus betulinus | reverse complement strand
TCTCTTTTCCTGTCCTCTCTTTCTCCCCTTTCTCCGACTTCGTCACTTCTTACTTCCCGCGCTCCAGATTTCGTCCACACTTCTCGTTCTCCCTCTTCCTCCTTTCCCTCTTTTCTCCAGGACTCCAGATGGTCTCCGCCTTGTTAAATGTTGAAACACAATTTTTGTTTTTCCTAGACTTCTCGACTGGAGTGTGGGCGACAGAGCAGTACTAACTACTTACTTTGCTTTACTCCTGCAGTACACCTTCGCAAAAAGAACTTGCGCTTATTTATGTAAAGGATACCATTGCATGCGTGCGCATGCGGGCGTGTTTCCAGATGCGTATCGTCCGGATAAAAAACGGGCGGGGGGAGGTGTGGTGGACGATTATTTTTATGTGTGCGTCCTTTTTTTTTTTTTCCTTTGCGGGACGGATTGCCTCCTTTTTTCTCTGCAAGTGGGATGGAGCCAGAGTAAACTGGTGCTTACATAAAGATTTTTTGTTTTTGAGGTTATATAGGGGTCTTGGTTCTTTTCCTTTTCCCTTTCCCATCTCGTGGGTGGCCATAAAAGCCAATTAATGTCGTACCCTGGGTGCCACAAAAACCCAGTATTAGTATAAACCACGCATCCCACGTTACTATTTTCCTGAACGTACAGACAGTCCTCACCATATTCATCATGTGATCGTTTTTGGCGCACAGCACAACCACAGTTGACCTATTCCTTTTCATGCGTGCCACAGGAAGGCAAAACAAAAAAACCCCATTAAGGGGAGGGAGGCTAATGAGGCGACCAAAGAGGATGCGGGCGACACCTAGGCTTGGCGCTGCTCTGGCCTGGGCTCTGTGGGGTCCTTTGAGGTCGAGGGTTCACTGCCTGGCGTTAGGATTGTGACTGTCCTGATTAACATCAGATGGGATGGTTGGTCAAATGTAATCAATTCATTACCAATATCCATGCCATAAAACAAAATAATCAAGTCAATATCATTAAGTATATTTTCACCCCCTCAAATCTGACATCACAATATTAAATGTAAAACCTTACCTCTTCTCCCTAGTCTAAGCGTGATTATGTTCCTGGTTCTGGAAGGCCCACACAAACATACCGATATGCCGTTCCGTGCTGTATCGTCCCCGTGTTAATGGACTGATGTTGAAGAATTGCCATCCCATTCCGATATGGGGCATGAACATGACAGTAAATCAAAATCGAGGCGAGGTGGTCCTCCTCCCACCCCTTCAAGGTGGCCGTCCTCCGCTCCCACTCTTCTCCTCCCTTCCACATCCTCCTTTCTTCCCACCACACACTGCTGCTAGGTTTGCCTGTTCCCGCTCCAAGTTTTAACAAATCGGTAACGTTTTGGGGTCACTGTTCATTTTTGGTGTATTGCCTTTAACGTCTTATTATTGAGGGAATGACGCTGTCCAGGATGTTTTCCATGTTGATATTCAAGATTCAGCCATCTGACATGCAGGAGAGCCGTGTCTATGCTTTACCCATTCACACGCTTACCCAGCAAAAATATCCCGTGGAGGAAAAAAAAAAAAGCTGGGGACGACAAATCCCTCAAGTCCATGTCACTAGTTGGAAATAGAACCCACTACTTCCTCGAATCATAGGCCAACTTTGATGTTTTAGTATCTTATTGTATATCCGCCATAGACAGGGAAATCATGATATCCAGAAAAGTTAGAAGTTAGGCACTGTGTGTGTGTGTGGTGTGTGTGTGTTGTGTGTGTGTGTGTGCGTGTGGTGCGTGCGTGCGTGCGTGCGTGCGTGATGTGTGCCGTGTGTGTGGTGTGTGTGTGTGTGTGTGTGTGTGTGTGTGTGTGAGTGAGAGAGAGAGAGAGAGAGAGAGAGAGAGAGAGAGAGAGAGAGAGAGAGAGAGAGAGAGAGAGCCAACTTGTCTAAGTCTGTCTGTCTGTCTGAGAGAGAGGAGAGAGAGAGGAGAGAGAGAGAGAAAGAGAGAGAGAGATCTCAACTTGTCTAAGTCTGTCTCTCTCTCTGTCTGTCTCTCTCTCTCTCTCTCTCTCTCTCTCTCTCTCTCTCTCTCTCTCTTTCTTTCTCTCTCTCTCTCTCTAACAAACGGATTATCACATCGTATTGTGCGTGGAGTTCAATTACACTGGTAAACACAAATCGGCCGACGTTTTGCTTTGGTCCACAGTTTCGTCTAATAACATATTGCTCTCTGTCCTTGGGCGAATTTTGTTTTTTTAAATTAAATATAAAGATACGGAAACGAAAAGTTTATTCATGTATAGGCCATTGCCCCTCATGAAGGGGTACATAACTTCTATACACAAATGCATAATTAACAACATATTTAGCATCTAATCAAGAAACCAGAACAGAAAGCAACTTGAATGCTTTATAAAGATAAATGGACAGTTGTTTCACAGTTTGTTTATGTTCTGTTGCCATAAGCAATGCAAGTCTGAATTTATTTGGATCTGCATAAAATTTACTAGGAATATACTGAGTTTTTAAGACACTCAAAACAGGACAACATAAGACAAAATGAACATCATCTTCTTTTTCATTTTTGCAAAGCGCGACATTTTAAGTCAGCATTACTGTGTGTATTTTGTAACGTAGACGATGTTGCGCTATTTCAGAAATGCCAAATCGAAACCTCGTCAATACATATCTTAAATGCCTATCTAAATTCATCAGTAAATAGATTTTTACCTCAGGCACCTTGCAAAACGTTCTGTACACACAAAACCTTTCACTATCACTAGTATGAGAGTCCCACTCTTGCTATCTACAATAAATTAACTGTTCTCTGAAAACTTGCAGAAATCTGTCTATCCCCTCAACACCTTGGTTAAGCCATACATGTCCAAAACCAAACATATATAGTTTACAACGAACATTTGTAACCCATTTTTTTCTTCCCACGTATATCTAAATTATACAACATTTTGTAGGCTTTATGGGGTAGCCTAGATTCCTCCATTCTTGTCAATTTTAACCAAAACTTTACACGTTTTACAGCTGAATTAATATATAGGGTATCTGTTTGTCTCTCCGTAAACAAAATCATTAGGAGTTCGCATCTCTACGCCTAAAAATCTCTTGAGAGCAAATAAGTGAACCTTTTCGCATTCAGATGCCGCATTATCAAGTCCCCACAGCTCTGTGCCATACTGAACAATCGGCTGAATTTGTGAATCGAAAATCTTCAAAAGGACAGTCAACGAGTTATTTTGAAACTATATAACGTTTCCGAAATGCACAGTAAAGCGTTTTTTTAGCTCTACTACTTAAATTACGACATGCTATAACGAAAAAATCTAGTTGAAAAACAAATTCCTAGGTATTTGTATACATTAACAACAGGCATCACAGCTCCTGCATACATCCATCTTTCTCTAGCTCCTAAATACCCCCCTTTTCTGAACACAATAATATTACTTTTGTCCATATTTACTCTTAGCTGGAGAGCTGAAGCTGCTTTATACAGATTATTCAACTGTGTTTGAAGACCGATAACAGTTTCAGACAGCAACACAACATCATCAGCCAAGAGCAATATAAACAGTTCAAAATAGTCTGACGAAAAAAAATAGCCCCGTGTTTCCCTTCCCTAATAACTTCTAATGCTAATTCGTTTATAAACAAGGAAAACAAACGGGACTGCATACATCCCCTTGTTTCACTCCACGTGTGCAGTTAATGTAATCTGTAAGCTGGGAGCCACATCTAATTCTGGTTTTAACATTAGTATACATGCTATGAATACAACGAAATATTTTGCCTTTTATGCCATTTCTCAAGAGTTTAGGGCCACAATAGATGTCTGTTAATGGAATCAAAAAGCTTTCTCAAAATCGATGAAGGCTACATACAATTTGCGGTTTAAACAAAATTGCTTCTGAACCAATGACAACACACGTAAACATAATTATGATCAACAGTAGAATAGCCCCTTTTGAATCCTGCCTGATATTCACACTGTCAAATTATATTCTGTAACCCATTCTTGAAGTCTGCTATTTATAATTGTACTATAGATTTTACTGCTCGTATCACATAGATATATACCCCTATAATTACCTGGATTATCTGCGTCGCCCTTTTTAAACAAAGGAATTACAATAGAGTTTGTCCAATTATCTGGGAAAACACCTTTATCAAACAACACATTAAACAATGTTACGAAAAAAAAAACAATAACTCGGTCCCCACATGTGTTTCAACATTTCTCCTATAATTTCATCTGGGCCTGCAGATTTACTGTTCTTTAGCTTTCTAACAGCAAGTAACACTTCTTTTGATATCGGACGGTTCATCGCGCTAAAGTCTTCTTCAACATTATAATTTATTTCAAAGTCATCATTAGCTTCGTTATTACACTCTCTAGTTACTTCCACTTCAAGTAAACCTTTAAAAATGGTAAAACCAATCATCAACTGTTAAATTATTATTTACTTGTTTTCTTCTACTGGACATTTTATGTACATTCTCCCAAAAGTTCTTTTTGATTATTTACTGAAGAAACAAGCCTTTCCAATATCAAATCATTATGCTGTTTTCTTTTCTATCTATTAAATGTTTATGCTCTCGTCTTGCTATGCAGTATGCATCATTATCAGTTTCGCTTTTGATTTTCTAAAAATGTTAAGCAGTTGTTTTGCTTTCTTCTTGCTTGACTTACATTCTCCATCAAACCAATCACCACTTTTTACGATATTTTGTCAAGTTGATTTTCTTTTTTCATACATGGCCTTGTTTTTTTTGATGCACTCATTAAAGACACTCAAAGCACCATTGTAATCAGAATCAATCAGACTAATGGCCTCATCGAGTTCAGATAATGTTTCGTCAGAGAACATTTTCTGACAATATATAGTTCCTAAATCATTATCTCACACAAACTTTTCAATAAACTGATCATCGGTAATGGTATGCCCCCTTGTAACATTTCTTTTCAATTTAAATTTAAAATGCAGCTCAACTGGCAAATGATCAGACTCTATTCTCTCCGACACTAACAATTTACACGACGAGACAACAATAACAAACAGTCTCTTAGACAGCAGAAAGTAGTCATTGACACTGTTTCCTGACTCAGATATGTAAGTATAATTTCCATCTATATCCCCATTGCACACCCCGGTTTAGAATACACAGACTAAAAGCTGTGCACATATTCAATAATTTTTTCCCATAATTATTGAGTACATTGTCAGCCGAATTCCTTATAATGCTAGCCAGATCAGAATGATCATGAAGAAAGTTACAACTTACATCATTGAAGTCTATAATATCAGGAAAAATGTTAGAAGTTCTACTGTTAAGATCGCCCGATAGAATCCAAAACACATCATCTAACTCCAACATGCAATCAAAAAGACATTGTTCAAGTTCATCAACACCATTGTCAACGTCAAAATGATTATAATAAGGTGATCCTTCAGGTGGGATGTAAGTACATACATATATAATGCTCTCTTCAAGGTCAACACACACTCTTATCAATCAGAAACAGAAGAACGTTGGGGAAGTTTGTCTTAATTTCCTGAATATAAGATATAAACTCATTTTTTTAATTAGGCATACAATTCCACTGATCTTCTTGCTTGTTTTGTAAACTTAATAGCTGGTTTAGAAAAATTTTTAAAAAAAAAAAAAAAAAACCCAGTGTAACCCAGGAAAGTGAGGTGTTGGGGACATTCTACAAACGTCTTAACAAGACATATGAAGTCAAATCTTAACAAAAAAGACACACATTCCTTGCTCCTTAGTTTGGGTAAAAGTCCATTAACATTCCAATGCAGAAATGAAGAACATGTCTCGAATTCAATGGATTCACCATAATCACACTTTCATACATACTACTGCTTATTTTTGTAGGCCCATTCACATTTTTTTTCCCGTTTGAATACAAGAAGTTACATCACAGCAACGAGCCCCGACTTTGTCATTATTTGATTCCTTTTTAAAATGACCCCCACCAAAACTGTCACTGACAGTGTCACAGCCGTTCGGTTCATGACATTCTTCCTTTTGAGATGACCCCCACAAAAACTCATTGACAGTGTCACAGCCATTCAGTTCACAATGTGATGAAGTGTAGCAGATACCTTCACATGCATTCTGTATGTTATGTACAACTAATTTTCGTTCACTTCCGGGTACAGCAGAATATTACTACAGCCAGAATTTTCATTAGTGAGAACATTCAACTTGTCATTACCAGGATCATTCAAAATAATCCCTTCCTGGTTATTTACATGTGTCCCGTCCCTGACCCCCTACACACTCTGTCTTTTCAATGCCAACAAGTTCACTTCTCACTGCACACACATACCCTCTCCTGCTCCGAACCACCCGTCGCCCCGCACAACTATCACGTGCGTTACTCAAAAATGTGACCGGTGTAACCGGTGTTGAACTGGGCTGGCCACCCCCTATTCGCTGGTCCTAAGAGTTTCTCCCTCACCAAGGTAATACTTCCTACCATCGATCAGGAGATGGTCGTACACCAGGATGGCTTGTTTCCCTTCTTTCCCTGGCCTTCTTCAAATGAGGAGACAGTCTTTTCCTTATCTTTTTTACACGCAGGGAGAAGTCTTCCCCCACAAACACATTAGTCCCCTTTAGTTTACTACTGGGCCTTAAGAATTTTCTCCTTATCCTTGAAGAATGTGCAGCATGCGATGACAGGTGCGTTCGGCTTGCTGCTCAGGCGGTGCACCCTGTCAAAGTGGACATCAGCAGCCAGTTCCAGCTGGTCCGTCATCAGCTCTCGGACCGAAGCCTCACACTCCTCCTGCGTCTCGTTTTGCCTGCAGTGAAGACCGTGAAAGATCAAATTGTTCCGCTTGGAACGCCCTTCTAGATCGTCTGTCTTCCTTTCAGCATCCTGGATCCTCTTCTTTAGATCATCATTTCACACAGCGCAGGTCATTCACTTCTTGTCTCGACGTGTGAACCACCTCCTATAATCCAACCAAACCGTCACGGATACCTTTGATGTCATCTTTCATATTATCAAATTTAGTGTTCATCGTTTTGAAGCATTGCCATCAAATCGAGGTTGGAGGGGACATCAGACGTTAGAGAGGACGATGTCTCACGTGATGACGAACTTGCTGTCTTCTCAGTGCTGACTCTGCGGCTATCATGGGTCAACGAGGTTTGACGACTGCTGTCCTTGCGTGGTGGACCGGAGTTTAGTTTAGTTCCCACATCTCCACATTGCAGTAATAAATTGCCCCAAAACAGAAGCGTGAGGAGGCAGCCTGCCATAACACCGTCTATCCTCGTCCTAAGTTTCAATGTCTTCATGTAAATGGGGGCACTTTTTCTAGCCCTCATCAGCATGAAGCAGAGAAATACTGGTATAAAACAGCCACACCGCACTCGGAAATCCAACTGTGATGAAGGCATGGTATATTACCAAGATAACTGCAAGATATATAGTCGCAAACACTGCCCAAACCTACTGTAATTAGCACTCTTAAACAGAGCCAATTACCATGCGTCCGCTGCATCTGACTA
>JADBJO010002803.1:82500-87500 GCA_016801955.1 Conus betulinus | reverse complement strand
TGCATGGGAGCCTCACAGGTGGCGCCAATAACAGTCGCTGGAGTGTTGGGTATCATACCTGTGTTGGCCAGTCTGGCACCACTAGCACTACCATGGCCTTGTCCTGCAGAACCTTCTAAAGGACTCATGTCATCACCCTGAAGGCTGTAAACATATATACAGTCATGTTTATCCATGAGATACTGAATGCATCAATAGTAAAAGCAGCTGGGTCAGGTCTATATGACACATATTTGCACATATGTTTGTTCAGTCTGGAAACAAACATGTCAATGTTTGCCAAAATGCTTAATTCTTGGAATGCTGCCCTGCGGGGACTGCTGTCAAGTTTCCATTCTGCATCCATGTTAATATGTCTGGATTCATAATCTTCAACACCGTTCAGCTTACCTGGAATGTAAGCAGCACTAAGCCACATATCATTGTCAACACACCATGACCATATTTCAACAGACACGGAATCGCAGACCTCTGAATGACTTGAGCCCATGTGTTGAATACAAGACACACACGCGGTGTTGTCACTCATCAATCGGACATGCTTTCCTTTCAGTTTCTGTTGAAAACTCCGTAATGTTAGCAAAGCAGCTTTCAGTTCTAGAACATCGATGTAGGCTTTTTTTTTTAACTGGTGGACCATTCCCTTCCTGATGATATGCCCTCACATTCACATCTCCAGCCAGTGAGGTTGGCATCCGACATGACTACAATGTCAGGTTCACTTGTGCCAATGTGTCTTATATATGTTTGGTCCACAGTAGTAACCCACCATTTTACTTTGCTTTGCTTTATCTGACAACGTCGTGAATTGGTCAACATCTCCAGAGCTTTTCTTTAATGCACGTTTTTTTTTTTTTTTTTTTTTTCTTTCCAAGCATCAATAATGGAGAGCCCCATTTTGACAGCTACAAGGCTGGCAATAATGTTCCCTATTGCCTGCACCCTCTCTGACTGGCCTCTCTGACTGGCGTAGATTTTTATATATATTAATGCAGCAGTTTTTTTACAGCTATCATCACAAAGACTTCTCTTTTCTCTTAGGAGTGAGTCTGACTGTCTTTGATTCTGAGTCAATGATCACATCCAGATACTGAATTTGTTTGGATGGTTTCAGCTCTGACTTTGTTGGGTGTGTTGGGAAACCTAACTTTTGAAGAGCACAGTGTCAGTGACATTTCCCATGCACACTGCTGTGTAAAACCATACAACAAACTGTCATCAAGAAAAGCTGTGGAGATATGTCCTTTCAACCTTAGCTTGGCAAACACAGGTTTCATCAGTTTTTTTGAACAAGCGAGGAGTTGAAACAAGGCCATTGGGCAGGGCTGTGTATATTCATAATGCTGACCTCTCCAGACAAATCTGAGCAGTTTTCAAGAAATATGGGTGAATGGCTATGGAATAGTAGGCATCTTTGAGGTCAACTGAGCTGATGTAACAATCTATTTGCACAAGTGATAAAGCAGTGGCCAGTATTTCCATTTTTATGATGTAGTCATGTGCTCTTTCATGAAGTCTCTTCAAGTTTAAAATCATCCTGTGTGATTGATCTTCTCTTTTTTTTTTTTTTTTCGTGTGAAACGACTTCACCGTTTTCTTTCTCACATGCCCTTTTCGCTCCCTCGGAGAAGTTTTTTTGAATTTCAATGTCAATGATAGCACTTTCACTTTCATTGAAAGGATTTGTATGGGACACTGTTAATCTGCTCAGAGTGTCTGAGTGACAGTCAAACTGAATTTTTACACCTGAGACAATGCTAAGAATATCTGGATCAGAGGTGATCTCCAACCAATAATTCATGAATTCATTAACTCTGCTTGCTTGAAAATATGACAGCTTCACATTTTAGAAGAGTAGTAAATTCTGGTAACAAAGCCCCAAATCACTCATCTCCACAACTGAAAGCAGGCGCGAGTGGGCCTGATCTACTGTGTGCCCCCTCTGTTGTTGTGAAACCGTCTCTGCACGTGACCCCTGAACGGCCTGTGGGCGTGCCTGGGGTTTTGAAGGCTCTGTCCTAAAAAAAAAAAAAATGTCTCGCATCAAAGTTCCGTTGGTTTCTACCAAAACGCTTCTCAGTCGCAAAAGCAGCCCCCAGTCTATCCATCTCTCTTTGATGTTTTTCAGTGTGTTTGGCAAATCATCGACAAAACAATGAACCAGTGATTGGCACAGATTCATCACAGATTTTCGCGATGTTTTTGTTGACGAATGACCTGATGTCCACTCAGCAGCGCAGAGAGATTTCCCTGCTCGTGTGGCCCAAAAAAACCAATCGCGTCGGTGCACTGCCTAAGTTCTTGCGAGCGAGTGCTGTATGTGTCCACCGACAGCAGAGAATTCGCCACCCACGTCACTGCAATGCGGCTCTAGTGATGGCACATAAAATGTGTGACATTTTTAAGTCCAGTTTTCGAGCATAAGTTGGGATCTGAGTCCACACTTCTCGATTCATGGTTTGTATGGTCATGCCGGAGCAATTTCGGGTCTAGTGTAGATTTTTAAAGCGTTTCTTTAAAATTTCATCTGGGAGTTTGCCTGGGAATCGTTTGTTTACAGCCCCTGCAAGGTTTTCATCATCCAACTTTCACCCACTGTCTCCTCAGTTCTGTACACATTTTCAATATCATCAAACACAGTGTGAGATGATTCCCCCGCTTGTGTCCTTTTTGAATCCGGTCTTGCAACCTTGATTTCAGGGGATTTTCTTCCTCTTCATCAGTGTCTTCATCTCCATGAGGGCTGAGGACATCGCATTCCTTGCGGTTTGGTTGCGTGCTTTTTTTTTTTCCCACAGGGGCTCTACACCTTCATCCACACCTACTGCTTCTCCCTCTTCTTTATGGCAGTGAAAAGCGCCTGAATCAATTCTACTTCTGAGAGAGTTCAACTGTTGTTGCCACTTGGCATCCAGATCTATAATAAGCCTTTTTTATGCCGTCACAAGAATCAGCAGACTTGGAGCTGCCGTCGTGTACGGGTTCACGATCTGAACTTGACATCACTGGCACTGGAAGGCCTGTCAGTGTTGGTGCCAAAAACTGAAAGTGGCCAGTTGGTGCTGAGACTGAGTGCAGCAACAAGTGAATGTTTTATCGAAGCCACTGAAAGGGCTTTCATGAATTCCAATATAATCAATTTTTGATGTATGAAAAGGAGAAAAATAATTTCACTGACCTGTTATCCCTTCTCTGTCTGAGAAGAAAAAAAATTCTCAAGGCACACTCACTAGGGCCTAGTCTAGATACAGTAATAAATTGCAAAGCGCGCCCTCCACCTGGTATGTTTCTGGCACCACCTGGTATGTTCTGGCATGTTCTGGCACCAACTGAGTATGTTCCCGCGCACAGCATCTCATGTGAATGTGGATGAACCAATCGCTCTGCGACCAAAAAAAATCTGTAAATCTATGTGTCTATCTAACTGTCAACCTATCTATTTATCTATCTATCTATCCATCTAGCTATCTGTCTGTCTATCTTTCTATCTACCCACCTACCTATCTATCTATCCATCCACCCATCTACCTATCTACCTATCTATCTGTCTATCTATCTATCTATCTATCTATCTATCTATCTATCTATCTATCTCTCTATCTATCCGAATCACCCATTGCATATGAAAGACACCCATTATCTCATTTCAGCCTTGAGCAAGCCAACCAGGAAACGATTGGAAATTCAGTGTCACATGTAGCACTCGTGACTTTTCAGATGATAAATTGCATTGTGGGGCGAGGGTCCCCTGTAATCTTCTGTGGAGTGGTGGCCCTACTTTAGTGGAAGACAGAATGCGTATGACTCTCTCTCTCTCTCTCTCTCTCTCTCTCTCTCTCTCTCTCTCTCTCTGGAGAGGAAATGGCTGCCAAATGAGGAACAGAGAATAAGGAAGATGGACAGGCAGACTAAAAAGACATACACACAGTGACAAAGTTATATAAAAAAAAAAAAAAAAGAGGGACCACACCAGCTAGAACGCAACAAACGTCCTCCTCATCATCCCTTTTGTCATTCCTCTACCCCATCCTCTTTTTTTTAGCTAAAGAGAATGCCAGACAAAAGGTAGGCATTTCCAACCAGGTGTTAAGCTCGTTCAACTGGATAAACTGGATTCAGCGCTTGAAAGCTCATGCCAGAATCTTCTGACAGACGTGAAATTGAATGCTGCGCTTTTTGACCCAGTATCTTTTGTCTGGAAACGCACAAAAGAGAAAAAAGAAGTAGTCTTTCTCTATGCAAATGCCTCATGGGTGCAAAGTGAAAAAAAAAACAAATCTGACAGAAGAGAAACATTTTGGCCAAAGTGTTTTGAACTCCAGGTGCTGCTATTTCACTGTGAAACCAGACGCTGGCAAAAAAAAAAAAAAAAAAAAAAAAAAAAAACACCAGTGCATGTGGGAGAGAGATGCTTTGTTCTACTGCCCTGTACAATTATGTGTGTGTGTGTGTGTGTGTGTGTGTGTGTGTGTGTGTGTGTGTGTTTGTGTGTGTTGTGTGTGTGTGTGTGTGTGTGTGTGTGTGTGTGTGTGTGTGTGTGTGTTTGCGCGTATGTGCGTGTGTGTATGTGTGTGTGTGTGTGTGTGTGCGTGTGTGCGCGCGCGCGTGGGTGTGTGTGTGTGTGTGTGTGTGGTGTGTGTGTGTGTGTGTGTGTGTGCTTAGTGTTAAGTAGAAATGAATATTAAAGAGCATTACAAGAATGGTCTGCCAGGAAGTATTAGCACATTGGAAAACGCTGTGGTGTCCTTGTTTAAATGAAACACCAAAAAAGAATAAGTCCTGCAGCATCCACCACAACTAATGCCAATGCCATAGTGTTGCTGTTGGTACTGCTGCTGCTACTACTACTACTACTACTACTACTACTACTACTACTACTACTACTATTTCTTTTGCTGCTTTTGCTGTTGCTCCTGCTGCTGCTGCTGCTGCTGCTGCTGCTGCTATCTGCTATCACTGCTACTGCTGCTGCTGCTGTTCCTGCTGCATTTGTTTCTCAT
>JADBJO010002803.1:0-5000 GCA_016801955.1 Conus betulinus | reverse complement strand
GGACATGACCATGGATTGGTGGTGTCAGGACATTGAGGATTGGTGGTGGGGTCGGGACATTGAGGATTGGTAGTGTCGGGACATTGAGGATTGGTGGTGGTGTCGGGACATTGAGGATTGGTGGTTGGTGTGGTGTCAGGACATCGAGGGTTGGTGGTTTGGCAGGACATTGAGGATGGTGAGGACATTGGGATTGGTGGTGGTCAGGACATTGAGGATGGTCAGGACATGGGATTGGTGGCCGGGGGACATTGAGGATTGGTGGTGTGTCAGGATATTGAGGATTGGTGGTGTGAAAGGACATTGAGGATTGGTGGTGGCAGGACATTGAGGATTGGTGGTGTCAGGACATTGAGGATTGGTGGGTGTCAGGACATTGAGGATTGGTGGTGGCAGATGGATTGGGGGATGGGTGGGTGTCAGGACATTGAGGATTGGTGTGTCGGGACATTGAGGATTCGGGGGGGTCGGGACATTGAGGAATTGGTGGGGTCGGGACATTGAGGATTGGGTTTGGTCGGGGACATTGAGGATTGGTGGTGTGCCAGGATATTGAGGATTGGGTTTAGTTTCAAGGAATTGAGGATTGGTGGGTGGCCAGGACATTGAGGATTGGTGGTGGGTAGTGTAAGGACATTGGGTGGTGCCAGGATTGATTGGGTGTAGGGGATATGGAGTTTGGTGGTGGCCCAGGGACATTGAGGGATTGGGTGTGTAAGTACATTGGGTGGTTTTTGCCAGGATATTGAGGATTGGTGGGTTGGTGGCAGGAGGATGGTGGTTGTCAGGACATTGAGGATTGGTGGTTGAAGGTGTCAGGACATTGAGGATTTGGTGTGGTGTCGGGACAATGAGGATTGGTGGGGGTCGGGACACTGAGGATGGGGTGGGGCGTGGTCGGGGACACTGAGGATTGGTGGGGGTTCGGGACAATCTGAGGGATTGGTGGTACCAGGGACAGTGGCGGAGCATTGAGGATCGTTGGTGCCAGGACAGTAGTGGGACAAAGCAATGTCATGAATGTGGACGTGGCGCCAGATGAGCTGTGTTGTTGCAACGCCACTGAGGATGGCTCAGAAGGATGAGGCAGCACCAAAAACATTCCTTCGATTGTGGAACACACACATACACACACACACACACACACACACACACACACACACACACACACACACACACATCACACACACACACAACACACACACACATTACACTCTGGACACTGACACTGACATCTTTTACTGACATTGGCTAATGGTCTGTCTTTTTGTCAATGGGTACAAACAATGTCTTTTTTTTTTCTTGCATAGAAGAAAAGAAAACAAACAAAAGAAAAACTGCAAATTAGGGGTTGTCTACACAAGTAAGCACAATTAAGAAAGTTTTTACCATTTACCATCATTCATTTGTGTTTCTTTTTTTTTTTATATGTTCTAGTACAAAATCATTCTCACACTACAAACCATTCCTTTCACATAGGCACACTGATCCATGCTGTCTTCCATCGACTTGCACGCACGCATTTATTTCTTATCCTCCCTTCTCCCCCATTCACACCACATTCCCTGTAAGATAATTTTAATCTGGCTGATATTCTTGAAAAAAAATTACTCACTTGAACCATCAAGCTTCAAGGTTTTTCAAATTAAGGATTCTAGACCGGACAATACAAATGAAAAATATAAAGTGATATTCCCCCTCAGTATTTTTGAACTTTATTCATTTCATGATTTTCTTCCGCATGTCTACAGCTTTCTGTTACCATATTTTGACCAGCATCTTTAACAAATGTTTTCAGAACACACACACACACCACACACACACACACAGTACCACACACACGCAACGCACGCACGCACGCACGCACGCACGCACCGCACGCACACACACAACACACAGCACACACACACACAAGCACACACACAAAACGGCACGCACGCACGCACGCAACAACAACCAACACACACACACACACACACACACACACACACACACCACACACACACACACACACAAGCACACGCACAGATGGTCAGACAAGAGGACTAGAGACAGAGACAGAGAGTGAGTGAGTGAAAAGAGAAGACAGACAGGACAGAAGAAGAAAGACCAGAAAATATACAGAGACAGAGACAGGAGACAGAGGAGAGGATGAGATTGGAGAGAAAGAGAGAGAAGGGGGATGGAAAGGGAGGGTAGAGGGAAGAGACCGAGAGGGAGGATGAGAGGATGTCGGAGGAGGAGAGAGAGGAGAGGGAGGAGGAGAGCCGAGGGAGAGGGGGTGAGAGGAGGTGTGAGGGGGGATGAGACATTGGAGAGTGCGGAGGAGAGAGTGAGAGGAGAGAAGGTGTTGAGGAAGGAGTCGAGAGTGGGTGTGTGTTGTGGGTGCAGTGGATGTAAAGGATACAACAAGAAGGATATGAAAAAAGCAAACAACAACAGGCAGCCAGCTTTAAGAAGCAGCCAGGCAACAACAACAACAACGCAAACAAAAAACACAATTGAAAAGAGTAGTGAAAGTTCATGTGACATACGCGCTGACATACGCGCTGGAGGTGCCATAGTAAAGTCCAAACATGAGTGCTTTCAATCGGTTTGGGCGCTGACACCAAAACAAAACACATCAAAAACCACAATTGCCTCTTTTCCTCCCCCCCCCCCGACCCCCACCCCCCCCCACCCCCCCCCTAACCCCCTGAACCCCCGCCCTCCCCCCACCCCACCGCGCCCCCCCCCCCCCCCCCCCCCCACCACCACCCCCCACCCACCCCCCCCCCCCCCCCCCCGCCCCCCCCCCCCCCCACCCACCCCCTCCCCCCCCCCCACCTATCTCCACGCCCCCCCCCCTCACCTCCGGCCCATATATTTGTCATAGCTTCTAAAGTTACATACAAAACTCATCGGAATTGTTGATGCCCTGTGCAGGTGCAGTTCAATAAACATCAGGACACACACACAACACGCACGCGCACACGCACGCACGCACGCAACCACACACACACATCACAAACACACACACACACAACACACACACACACAGCAACACACACACACACAACACACACACACTCACACACACACACACAGCACACACACACACACACATACACAAACACACACACACACCCCTTCCCGCCTACACACACACACACACACCACACACCACACACACACACCACCACACACACACACACACACCACAAACACCACACACCACACACACACACACACACACCACACACACACACACACACACACACACACACACACACACACACACCTTCCCGCCGTACACACGCATACAAACAGCTGCCTCCAGTATACAGAGAACAATATTAGGGTACCACCAACAACCGGCTACGGCAGCATATCCTCAACAGCGAGCTAAAAGTAAAAACCAACCAACACAAACACATCTACCAGCGTCAACGAACAGGGGCTGTCAAACCCCATCAACGTCACCTTTTACACACCTGCTATCGCTGTCTCCCATAATCATCACCATCCCCATCACGGCAGGAGGAAGCAAACATCTGCTTCAGCAAACAACAACAACAGCAGCAGCTGCCTAGCAAAGGCAATAACAAACCTCAGGCTTTTTTTTTGTTTGTTTGTTTTTTTTTTGTGTGTTTTTTTTGTTTGAGTAGAAGTAAAAAAAAAAAAAAACATTGCTTCCACGAGCCCTTTGACAAATCTGTCCAGTATTTCCAATCTCCACAACACGCTGGCCTTCTTGACACAGGAGAGAAGTGGGTATTAACTTTTTCCCTCACGATTCTCCGTCCAGCATCCGCCACCGGATATAACAGTACCTTTCAGGAGTCGTACAACAAGGTCGACAAAAACTCTCGAGCTGGGGGGATGGTGGGGTGGGGGGCGGTGGGTGTGTGGTGAACTGGGCTGTGAAGGATCAAAGTATCTGTGCTGATGATAGTTCATGAGAAATGCATGCACCGCTGATCAGGATTTTTGTGTGTGTGTTTTGTTGTTGTTGTTTTTTGTGATTCCTCTCAGCGAAATTGATGGGACAAATGGCAGATCATCATTATTATTAACGTTGCAAAGCAATATCTTTATGCAAAACATGATTTGTGTG
Source organism: Conus betulinus (assembly GCA_016801955.1). Classification (NCBI taxonomy): domain Eukaryota; kingdom Metazoa; phylum Mollusca; class Gastropoda; order Neogastropoda; family Conidae; genus Conus; species Conus betulinus. Next base: position 904 of record JADBJO010002803.1, on the reverse strand, counting down.
TTGTGTGTGTGTGGTGTGTGTGGTGTGTGTGTGTGGTTGTGTGGGTGTGTGTTGTGTGTGTTTGTGTGTGTGTGTGTGTGTTGTTTGTGTGAGCATGAGCTGTTGACGTTGGCGCGAAGTGCGGCGTCGATGTGTCGCGCCGGAAATGCATAGGTGCGTCGCGGCTCGTGTGTGGAGATTTTGACATTTGATTGCACAGACAGTGAACGATGTCAACGAGGCAGTGACACCGCTTAGACTTCTCATCCTTTCTAGTTCTAAGATTTACGAGGGGAAAGGGAGGGGTGAGGAGGAAAGGAAAGGAAAAACGATCAACACACAACACGACACATTTGAACTTATAATGTAAATATTTTGGCAGCAGCAGCGCTGCGGCGACGAAGCAATTACCGTAACGCAGACTACCGGGCAAAAAGAGGGTGGTGTTGGTCGATTAAGTCAGAGTCATGTGGAAATGTCTCGGCCCCAGCACCGGCTCACCCAAAGATGAGTTTGGTTGCGGCACAGACGACAAGGCACAGCCAGGAGTCCGCCAGGAACTGGACGCGACAGCATGTCGACGGGTTTAATCCACCTTAATATAATGCGTACCTGAGAGTGCCGGCCTCAAATCCCACCCTAACAACACTGCAGGTGTCTGTATCTCCCGGTCTGGTTGAATCGGGATTATATATGAAGGATAAAGCATAAGAGTACAGCGCTGTCCCTGCAGTCTAAGATCGGAATGGTGTCCATGACATAATCTTCATCATCCTCTTTCATCGTCAGCTCTAAAAAAAACAACAATAGGGAGAAGGCGCGGGCCCTTCATGCAACGCTGGGGGAGGGGGAAAGAAGGTTTGGGGCTGAACATGGCGGGCCGTGGGGGGGGGCCCAAAAAACACAGAAGGGTAGGGACGGAGGG
>JADBJO010002802.1:240000-284533 GCA_016801955.1 Conus betulinus | reverse complement strand
CTTCGAGACAAAAACTATAAAGAGGTTATCTTTCCCTCCGCCCCATGCTAGAATTAGCCATTGCGTTAACATCGGCGTGAGAGTGACATTCCTTACCATCTTAAAGCCCCGTTGCAGACAGTTGATAGATACAATGCAAGTGGTTGCGCGTTAGATCTTTAATAGTCTCATTACTTAACGTGTACGTTAACGTATGTTCCTGATTGTAAAAAAAGACAAGACAGACAGTGAGTCAATGGCAACTCGAGTTCTGACTGCCTCATTCCATCTCACGAAGGACATTCTCTAACAGATGGACATGCTGGTCAGTAGCTGTCACAAAACTAGGGGTTGATAAATCTAGGCCGTGGTTGGGGCATTACCCATTTGTCTCCTAATTTTGTTGCCCTAAGACTACAATTCTTTCCAATATTTTGATATAAAATGTATAGTCCAGTAGACAACGGTGACCAGTATAGAATAAACAAAAGTGCATTTCACTACCATAAAAAACCAAACAACGAAGGAAGAGGAAACGAAAGGGTGGGATTCAGTGAAGATAAGTAAATAGGGTCGGGGTGATGTGAAATAATTTACATGGAATGACTGATCAGTTACGTACAATGTGATAAATCATAAATAGAAAATATTGAAAATAAGATTTTCCCGAATGACCTAATACCCCGAAAACATCAACATATTTATAACGCCTCTCCTACTGGAAAGGTAATAAAATATCTTCGGTTCGGCCGACAATTTTTGGCATTGCATATGTAAATGATATTTATGTAAATAGATGAAGAAAGAGAATTGAAGTGTATTTCTAAACGCCAAACGTTTCACCCGCTAGGACCTCAGGCATTTAAAAAAAAAAAAAAAAAAAAGTCCCAAAAAAGGGGGAAAGTGCAACGTCTTTTGTCTATAACGTTGCAGATTTCTATTTGTGATGATATACAAATCAGTTCAAATACATTTGGAAATTTACTGCTCCGTTTCGCGAAAACGATCAACATGTTCGTTTCGTTAATAGATAATCCTGCAATGTCATGGAATCCAGCAAAAATTGATGTTTCGTTTCTTTATGTGATAATATCATATTTCCAAAATGATATCAGATTCATGAAATTCTGATAAAACAGATTGCAAAACAACGGATTAACAATCCCACGAAACATAACAGTGAACAAATTCAGTGGTGGACCAATCAAAAATAACAATTGCAACGCGTTCTCAGTTGTGAAAATTGGTAAGCCTGGTTCATGTGCGTTAAGAGGGTTTTCACTATAATCAATAATGCAAAATAAAGATAAAAAAAAAAAAAAAAAATCCCAAACACATGCACACCGATCTTTAATCACAGAACCCTCTGTGTTAATTCCACGCTGGTTTGTGATCACGTCTGTTCTGTGCTTATTCGTGCAAGGTAGTTACGATGTTTCTATGCTTACGCTTTTTAAATCAGTATGATGCAAATCAAAACTAGGTCCTGTTAATTTCCATTTGCTAAAGACAAACTGTGGTTATTGGATGTTACACATTGCTACCCCCCCCCCCTCCCCTTTACATCCCTCCTCCCCCGCCCCCCTGTAACCACCCCCCGTCCCTCTCGAAAAAAGATACTGTGTGTTGTGTGTGTGGTCTTGTGTGTTTGTGTGTGTGTGTGTGTTGCACTTGATCAACATTAATGGCAATCTTAGTTAAGTAGTTACCGTATTCTTTATGTCAATGCCTTTTTATATCACATGATGTCAGTCAGAACTAGCCCTCCGTTAACTTTTCCATGATTTGGTAACGACAAATTGTTCCATAATCTTCGAGCAGCAACATTTCTCCTTACCTTATACCGCTACACACCCACTATCCTAACCCCATCCCCCAATCACTAAACATCAATCACCCCCCTCCCCCCGTCACCCATCTTCCCCTACCCTCCCAGTGCTATATATAGGGTGTGGTGTGTGTGTGTTTGTGGTCGTGTGTGGTGTGTGTCGTGCGGCTGTGTGTGTCTGTGTGTGTGTGTGTCTTGTGTGTGTGTGTTGTGTGTGGTGTGTGTGTGTGTGTGGTGTGTGTAAGAGCCCCCGAACGCAAGGAAGGGCTCGAAGAAAGAAATCAATACAATAAGAAAAAGACAATGATCTGTGCATGTTTGTTTCTGAAATTAGAATGATCACGAAAGCTAATGACAACGTCTTGACACACGATTTTACACTTACTCCATGAGGACGAAAGTCGAAAGGTTTTGTCCAAAAAGCCTACCCGTAGCCCTCTCTTTCCATTATAGTTTATCATGAACAGTTGAGCCTCTATCTTCAATATTGACCATGTGGCCAATACTAACTGGGATAAAGTATGGCTTTGGCAAAAGAGTCCGATTGCTATTGATATATTTTGTATTATGAACCCCTTTCTTGTAAATGAGTTCTTGGGAACCGGAAAGATTTGAACTTTGATATACATCACAAAAATCTCTCTGAACAGATTTTTTTAATGAACGTTCTTGAATATCAGTCGTATTAAGGCAGCTTCTTTGTTGAAAATATATCATATGGCATAAAGTTGATATTTATTTACTTGACACTATTGCGAGATTTATTTTTTTACATTCGTATCAAGACGTGACTTTAATATACTTTCCAGCAATTTTCTCTTCCCGTGTTTTTTTGTCGTTGCTGCTGAGGATGGCCACTAGTCCACAGGTAAACCAGCGGGTCAAGCGCAGAGTTGAGTGGTAATATGAATACAACTAACGCTCCTTGGGAGTTTGTCGCGAGAAAGAAACACCACTTTCAGACAATATTGTCACCAGACCAATAAAATCCAACAAATGGCTTTCATCACTGCCACTGTGGTTTTCATCAGGTACACTGAAGAATAAAGTAATCTGCTTGTTGGTCGCCGTGCCATAATTCTGTATCCTCTTTGTGTGTCTTTATGAAATGGCAACGTGACAAGTTATAATCGATAAACACGCTGTAAAATTCATTAATAGCCATCACTTCTGAACCATCTGAAGCCTTTATTTACCCTGCCATGTACCTTGAAATACAAGACCAGGCGACACAAGCCGGACTGGCCGATAGACCCCAGTGGGACTACGCCCAGTTGAAACGGTATTATAGACAATAATAAGCCGCAAACCAAATTACAGCACAAGTTAAAGCAGCTGAAAACGTTTACCTGAATGACCATGGGGTTTCGTGCGAAGAACAGAACGCTGCGTATGATTCCAAAGTGATGAACAAGATCGTCAATACAGATACGACACAAGGAACAGGAAAGAACAGCAAAGCCATTCAGAGCTTGCAAACGATACTTTGGGTCCATGTTTCTTCTAATGAATGTATTCTCCATAAAACATTTTGTTTGCTATCAAAGCTATGACCAGCGTGGATTCCCATACAAAAATCAGCTAAAATCAAATGAGTTCTCTTGTTGATCAGCATGACCATTTCAAGTATTCCTTCGGTGCGCTTAATGAAATCAGAAACAAACTAAATTTCCCACAGTAGCTAGACAACTCACAGACCAAAAGAAAACTGTATACAATTCAGATGGGTATCAAACGTCACACCATGAACGGAAGTATAGGCTCAACCGACTAAAGCCAGTCTCTTTTGCTTTACGAGTTTTTTGGAGGTTCCACGAGGTACAGGGCGTGCAGCAAAAAATTATATAAAATCTGAGAGAAGATTTTTTCTATGTATGGTTAGTATGACTTTGAAAACAAATCTAAAGGAAAACTGTTAATTACTTTCCTTTTTTTTTATATCCTAGTTCAATCAGGCCCAGCCTGTTTTTAAAGCCTTTATTCCCAATACTATCTGCATCGCAGAGAAGGGATGCATTTAAATATTTAAGAACTGGGCAAGTATATACCGACAACTTCGTCATTTTTCCCCCCTATGTTAAACATGTAGTGTGTTTTTTTGAAAACATCCAGCCGTCTCAATGACTACTGACCACACATTTTTGTCGCTTTTTTGCTAACTTCCTGTAAAGGGTTGTTTGATACTGAGAAGCTTTTTCAAATTTGGCAGGTCAGTGAAGATAGTCATATCAAAAACTATCAGATTGTTAAAAGCAAAGTCGATGTACTGCCAAGCGTGGTGTGCCTGACCACCGGAAACATTACCCAGGGAACAGTGAGACAGGCTTAAGTTGAGTTACATAGACATTTTTTGCCAAATGAGCCATTGACATTCCGAGAGCCTGATCCGTCAGGTAGCGAAGCTGGAGATAGAGATGAGCAGGGAAAGCTTGGCTGCACCAAAAGGGAGTAGCCCTGACACAGTGCAACCTGCTGGACAGATTCAGGTCACACCACAGTTCATCATCCTGGTATGGGCACTGAGCTAAACCATCACATAGGGTGATTAGTGATTGATGCACACAAATTTTGGAATGTCTGCAACTGGTAATAATAAGGGCATGTCACTTTCTCACAATTTAGCTCATCTTCCGTCCATAAACACAGTCTGAAAATCCATTGCATCGAGTTGTAGACAGGGAGGCAGTACAGCCACTCTGCTGTGCAGCAAGCGGAAATGGGGACTGTCTTTTGGACAAGACTCTTCGGTTTTCATCATGCGCTGAGTAAAGAAACCCTGTACCATCTAAGTTAATGTAAAAATTGTTGGTTCTGGGCTAAGGCTCTTTCGACTTCAAAATACGCCACTACTCGTGTTTCTGGACAATCCACTTCCATCTAATCGTCCAGACAGTAAGTGAATACTCATTGCACAATGCTGGCTGAGAGCAATAGTACACGAAAAGTAGAGTCACAACAAAACCGCGTTACAAGACGGGTGTCCACAAAATGACTCATTCCGCATTATCTGGAACAGTCCTGCTGAAAAGTCCCCACAAACAAAAGTGTAGTGTACAGCTGTGGTCCCATCATTACATGGTAAAATCTGTCATATGTGTCAGTAGCGATCTTGTCGGGAGGAGCAGGGGAAATCTGCCCATCAGTTACGTTGACAAAACATTAGAAGCTGTAAATACGTTGGATCTCCACAATTTCTTTCAAGCTTTAGAGGCAGACCAGAAATGCGTGCGTGACATGTTTATCTTGGCACAAACAAACAGAAACTGTTGTTTTGCATTTGCGTGAATGGGTTCAGAAAAAACAACAAGCGGCATGCCTGAAGTGATTTGGGAGAGGAAAATAGTTCTGAAAGGTTTATGTTCAAATTCACAAAGAGCACCTGTAAGTAGGCGAGTTGGATACAAACACTGGATTGTTTTCAATCGTCATCGATTTGATTGTGTGCAGTTTCTGTAGCTCCTTGAAGGTTGGTACGGCAATGATAAGCTGAAGTGATTCATTTATAGATGAAACGTATTGTCAGACCATTATGCAAAACTTGCTGTACAAAGAAAGGCAACATTGTTCCAACCAGATGTATAACCAAAGCCCCACGTCAAATTTTATATAGTGTTTGAAAAAAACTATCGGTGTTATCATTTGCTCCCTCCTTGTTTTGATTGAAGGCTGTCTTCCACCTGTAAATTTGCGGACTTGTATTCAAACAAAAAAATGATTAAAGATACTCCTTCCATTATTTGTAAATGAAAACATTGTTGTGTGAAGAAACGGAAACGTTACAGCCAGGACCGCTGAAAGGGACAAAAATCTTCCGTTTCATCTCGTTCCTCCGTCTTTTCTTTCACTTCAAGCGCTTAAGGTTACTCCAGAGCCCGATGATATGTTGGAATCTAGAATAGTGAGGCCCGGCACACAATTGAATAAATCCCTGGGCATTGTTGATGAGGTTGTACTTTTCAGGAATCGCCGATTCTGAAATTCAGCTTCATGTAAGCTCAATCATCGAAATGAAAGTACACTGAAGTTTGAAGATGGGGGCTATCCTCTGTGAGAAGGACGATTTGCTGATGTCCAAACCATCGAAACACACAGACTTGGCAATTGTTGAGTTTCATTTACTTTGTGGTATTTCAGTTTTCAAATGGCGTACTCTACGTTTACCAACTATCAGGGGGAATATGGCTTGAAGAATGCTGATTATCATATAGTGCCAGATGGGAATTTCAGGTATTCTTGTGATAGTTGTGTACATATCCAAGTTTTGGAAACGGTCGCATACCCTGACGATTTCCGATACATTTTTTATGATAAAATCAAAATGTTTACGCTCATCAAAATCTAATTTGAACACGAGGACTGTTGCTATGTGACACACATACAAATGGGTTTTGAGATTGTAGTAAAAAGCTGCTCTTCAGAAGTGAACAACAAACGACATGATACAGTCTTTTGTGCAAAATATAGTGAGTAATAAATTCCGAGGTTTCCCAGTTTTTCTGACACACCAGTATTCTAGGCGTTGCTCAGATGAACAAGTATGTACGTTGTTTTTGCGTGAACTGCATGTGCATGTAACAGAAGGTTGAGGAACTACGGCCACACACCACCGACTACTATTCAGGACGGGCGGTAAAGGTAAGCCTAGATCTTGACAGTCTGTGACGTTTGACTTGCAGAATTGGCTTCACCGTTTTGTTTTCATCCATAAAATGTTCTATACCTGGGGACATATCGTCTGCAATTGGTGTCTTATTCATGATATTTGTGTTGCGTGACAACGTCTTGGATCTGTAGTCAAATCAGCGGACTCCAAAGAAAGGAAGCCTTCAGTCAAGATTCAGTATTCATGCCATGAACACCCTCAACATCATGCTGAGATGTCACTGTTATTCGCACTCTCTAAATGTGAAATAAGTTAAAGTATGCAAGTAAGCAAACCAATACATAAATTAGTTGGCCGTATGGTGACGCAATGGAATAAGTATGCCAGTAAGCAAACCAATACATAAATTAGTTGGGCCGTGTGCACGCAAGTACCACAAATGTAAGAAATATAATTGTCAAAGTAGGTCAGCATGCGGCTAATTGAGTGTGCAAGTACCTTAGTTGTGAAGGTGGGGAAAAGTAAGAGTTTAAGAAAGGATGAAGTAAAGGCAGTAATTAAAAGTAAGAACAAGTAGACCTGTGGAAAACAGATGACACAACAGCGGTTTTCTTTTCTTTTTCTCTTTCCGTTTTTCTTCAGCTCTTCTCTACACATCCAAAATAATAACGAGTCAACATATTTCATGTATTAGGGCCCCCTTTTCAGCCCAGCTGTTCCATGTCACCGTTTCATTGATCGTATACAAGACATTGTCTGACAGCTTCATGTACATCATCTCTGTCTGAAAAAGGATCATTCAAAACAACTCGGTGTGTTTGTGTGGTGTGTGTGTGTGTGTTTGTGGTGTGTTTGTGTGTGTGGTGTTGTGTGTTTGTGACTCGTCTCTTTCTCTCTCTCTCTCTCTCTCCTCTCAACTCTCATCCTCTCTCTCATCTCTATGTCTGTCTCCTCTAACTATTAAATACTGTGAATTAAGACCTACACATTCTATTTTAAATGTTCGGCATTATAATGTTCTTCATTCCACTTTTGAATAACCGCATTGCGAAAATCCGCTCGTTTTCCATCCATCTTTAACAACACACCCACCCCACACACACACACACACACCCACAGGACACACACACACACACAACACACCCAACGCCACACACCACACAACCATAAGTCTATTCTCTAATGACACAATTCTATGCTTGATTCGGCCAATGTGATTTATCGATTTTATACTGACACAACATCAGCAAAACATCGCTTTCGGAATGGTATTAAGCCACACATGGTTATCTACTCCATATCCTGAAAGCGATTCAGAACTGCCAGTGTCATGTATTTTGTAGAGAAAGATACCCCATGGAAACTCGTCTACCTCTAACCTGTCAGCTTTCTGCTCCATGTTGCGACAGGTCCACTAAACCAAACTGGGGCCAAACTCAAGTCATAAAAGCGTCAAAACTTTGCTGTATTTGTAAGCTGGATGTTGCAACAAATTACTTTTATTCCATCTCAACCCGAATTCAACCCGTACATTCTCAGCCGCTTTCTGCCATCCTCCAAAAGGCCTCTGGTCGTACTTCTTCTACATATAAGCATATCATTATGACAACTTAGAAAAGAGGAGATGGATACCCCAAAACAGACGACGACCCGTATTCTCCACGTCGATGTACACGGACACTATCAAGTCTTCTATTACAACCGAGAAAAGCACAAGACGATTAGACTGAGGACGACGCGAGATAAACAAGGAACACCAATTTTACAAAAATGCACGGCGAGTCACATTATCGAGAACGTAACACCGACTGGGTCACTTCTTCGACATACAGGCCGAGATAACACAGACTGCGTCAACATCGAAAATCAACAAACAACATACTACAACATTCACTCATCTCATTTCGATGGGGTGGAAACAATTTGGGTCTTGATTGAACAACTCTAAACCTAACGGATGGATCTGGAGGGCGCGAGAAGTTAAGTGGAGGAAGTACGGGTTGAGATTATTCACCATCATCGTCATCATTATCATGGTAATACTACAGTCAAAAATCAATGATACTATGAATGATGACGATGATAACCTATAACAATAATAAAATATTAGTAAAACGACATTAAAACAGTCATGCTAGGACGTAAAATGATTATAAATCTTGATTGATTGCTGATTATACGTATGATAACTAACTATAGCAATAGTATAAAGTAATAATAACGATAATGAGTCATAATGCAGTCATTGCAATACCAGAGCTGCTCTGTAAGTTGCTGGAATGGTGGCTCGGTACTTATACCTTGGAATTTATTATTTCATTGGTTATTATAAGTCCCCTTTGCACTGGATGCTCTCATTTCAAGAACTGGCGCTCAGAGCACTTGTCTGTCAATAGAGTTATCTTCCGGTACTATAACTTTCATAAGATTTCAGACTCGAAGCATTTGCGCGGCAGCGAAAAGAGTACAAGATACTGTTTTGCTGACTTTACGCATGATTTTCTTTTGGGGGGCTTCGAAGGAGGGGCATGCCTTGCTGGTTTGTGTGTGTTTTGTATAACTATCAATCAAACACATACTACGGATTGTGAGAGGGCACCACCACCTTATTTCTGGGATAACATGATCTTCTTGAAAAAAGCCGAAAAGGCATTGAGAGTCACTGTCAAGCCAAAGACTTTCTGCTGGATCACTGGAGAGAACGCAAACTCATATTTCTAAAATACCGGTAATACTGCCTACAGGAGGTTACATATGATGAAGTGAGTTGACTTCCTTCGACACCACCGTTGCACTCATTGTCTCCACTTTGGAGGAGCTATAAGCGCTTGCTGAAGGTTCATTTTGAGAAGACATTGTTCATTATTCCCAATTCAACCTCTTTTATTCTAAAAAAAAAAAAAAAAAACTCTCAATCACATACTGTTAGTTAGAGCAGAATTATCTACCCCGCAAATAATGAGACTGCTTATGCTTCCCCAGCTACAATTTCTTCGATCTAAGTACATATGAGATGCGAAGGCTTTGTTTACATAAGATGAATATTTCCATTGCAGTGACATTTTGGCAACACCAAACTAGCCCTGTAAGTTGCTGAATGTTGCTCGGTACTTTATCTCTTGTAATTTACATGGGTCCAAAAAAAAAAAAAAAAAAAAAAAAAAAAAAAAAAAAAAACCCAAAAAAAAAAAAAAACCAGAAAAAAAAAAAAAAAAAAAAAAAAAAAAAAAAAAAGGGGTTATCCGTTTATATTTTATATATATATATCGAGAGAGTGAGAGCGGTGTAAAATCTGACAGGTCTGTCATAAACTGTGCTCAAGGAAACATGTGTTCGTCAGGTAGAGCTGCCAACTGTTGTCGTTGACCACGAACGTCTCTTGAGTTAGTGGCTTTGGAAAGTAGAGGGTGGCGGACGCAAGAGAGTGTAAAACCATCGCATCTTCGAGTCCGTGTTCACAAACTGAAAGAATCCTGATATCGCCCGATCACCCATAGACGAACGCGGAACATGAAAGTACAGTTTACCGGAGCAATACAACAAACTTCTGTTTGAAGGCTTTAAGTCGCATCAGAAAGAAGGATTCATACAAAGTAATAAACTGAATACAGTTCGATCAGAAATATCCTGTGAGAAAAACCCCTTGGAATATCGCAAGCTATGGATTGCAAAGAAAATTTTGAGGATGAGAGTGAAAGGACCACAAGTCCGTACAATGATTGAGATAAGGAAAGTTGAAATCCTCACTGTGAACAAGAAGATGGCGTCAAGAAATAAAGGAAAGCGCAACAATCGAAATAGTGGACTTGATATCATGCGTGAAGAGACAACTTCAGACAAAAAGCTAATAGGATCAACCATAACCACCGAGGAAATGTGGCAATACATGGGTAAAAGACTTACACTGAAGCAGGCGGGTCATAAATACAGTCAACCGAGCCATTCAATGGCAAACATAGCACACTGTCCTAACACGAACATAGAAAGACAGAACGAGAGTTTACAGTAGATCTCAATGTGTGGGCTAACAGAACACGAGACTATAACTTATCAAATACTCCATGAGGAAACTGTAGCCAGAAGTGAAACTGCTGAAATGTGGTAAGGGCTGCAGATGTCGACAACATCCCTGTCAGAATCTTTGAAACCACGTCAGACAGGCAGTCAACCGATATTTTTAAGTGCCGTATGCAACCATAGTCTGTACAGCAAGCTGGTCAAAGTTGGTCAAACGGAAATCAATGGCACTAGAGAATCACTTACTGTCAAACGACAGCCCCAAGAGAAAACGGGAAATCTCTGGACGACTGCAGAACTGCAGAGCCACGACAACTGTTAGCTTGATCATAGCTAACTAGACCGTACAGCTGAGTAATAATATCAATCAAAATCATTCAGAACTAGATCCACAACCCGAGGCAGAAAATACATCCGACTGCAATAGAAGACTGAAGAAACAACACACTGGGGTTAAATTCGCGAAGTGCAAACATAAGTATCATCAACAGCATGTTTTATCACGAGCACTAAACTTTTAAAGATATCAGGTGTCGCATCTCATGTTATAATGAACTTCAAGACAGTCGTATCAGTAATCGACAGGAGGGCTCTGTGGGCTAAAACAATGAACAAGTTCCAGATAACATCGATACAGAGACCTAGATCATTACCACCCACACTATAAATAATACTGCTAAAGCAAACTATAGTGCATTACTCACAACAATGTCGGCAAATTGTAGGGTTGTTTTCACACTGTCAGCTGAGTTCGTCAGGGTTTGCCGTTTTCATGTGTAATTTTTCAACATATTCCTGAATTATGCACTGATGCCCTTGAAAATCATATCAGGCAGAGTCAAGTCTGAAAGGGAAAAAATGACGAACCTTATCCCGGCTTTTTTTTTTGTTTTTTTTTTTTTTTTTTTTTTTGATGGGGGGTTTTTGGTTGTTTTTCGGATGAAATCGCTGGCCTTGTACAAAGGCGAACAAGAACTCGGCGAGCGGAGCCAAAAAGATGTTTTAAAGTCTGGATTAGAACACCGTCTCGAAATAGTAATGTGAAATGAAAGCCACGAAGAAGACAAATGATATGCGGTTCACACGCGACTACCGATAACTACTGTATCCCATAGATCTCGTATTCGACAACTAATCTGTAAGAATTGTTCAGAACGTACCTGTGGACCATGTCTTAGACTTATCTTTGAGGAATCCCAACGCCAAGCCATTCCTTAACAAGGAAAAACTTTCAGGGTGAAAAGATGTAACATCAGGCACAACTCTGTTAGACCAAAACCTGATGTGGATGGAGAAAATCCAGTCTGCAGTGTTAATTCATGATGTCACCTGCTCTGGCATCATGCATTAGTTTATTCGTTTCTTCTGATGCTTCTATGAGCCTTGGACCAACCCGTCGCAAAATTTATCATGGAAAAGACGAATGGCAAGCACCGCATAAGAAAATTGAGGGTGGGTGGGTCAGTACTGGCAGCGGATGACGTCGCACATTATATAAACTCACATGTCAGCATACTAAAGCCAATTAACAAGTCTCCATAATGGCCAAGCATAGCAAGCACGCGTCGCGATAAACCTACATGTGAAGAGATCGGAACTTCACATACTCCCGGGTCAAAGAGTGTGTGCTGACACGTAGGCCACACCAACTGGTATTGGCTAAAAGACGCTGCGCCGTGACAGAACGTGGGGTAGATGCAGACAGAAGACAGAGGACAGGTAGACAGACAAGAAAAAGTGACATGAGACCCCGGGGGGAGGGAATTAGAGCAGGAACTAATTCCAGAGAAAACCCAAAGCGATTGGTGGGAACCTGATAGACAGTCTGAAAATAACTGGTGGCGTCAGGCGTTGAATACCAACGAACTCAAATTCCACAACCACAGTGAAGGTGCGAGAAGAGTTAGAAGAAGAATTGTTTAAGTATCAGATCAGTATTAGCAGATGATAAAACACAACGTACACAGACGGGCAGGAGAGAGGACGAAATAAAAACGGTCCAGATCCATTTATACGAGAAAAATAAAAATCAAGATACGAGGTACAAACCCTTAATTCAACATGTATATGTATTGGCCCGGATTGTAGAAATGTGAGGAGTGCACGGGTAAGTTTCTGATTAAAAAGTCACTCAAAGAAATCAATGATCCTTCCCTCGACCATATGATATACGGACCGAATTGGAGAAACTAAAAAAAGACGAAAAAGAAACAGCTTTCTGAAAAAGAAAGAACGAATAATGTATTGTTTGTGTCACGAACACGTAGATTATTGGGAGATGAAGTTAGATGCACTTTGAGTCTCGAACTACAACAACTGTATAGAAAAGCTTAATCAATATAAAAAATTAAAACAAAAAACGGTATCCCCGACGTTAGAGTGAATGGCACTGCCTTCATGGCGGTGATCAAAAAAGCAGGGTCATACAACAAAGGAACGCAACACTCACTCCTTTGTTGGTCCCAGATGGGTTAATACTTGATCCTGTCTATACGGGATGATTCCCAGCAACAAACAGTCTCAGCCTCCGTGTCAGAAGAAGAAGAAGATAAACAAACAAGGACTGACGATTCTAATGACCACTCGAAATGCATAACCAGCCAATGTTGGCCGATGCCTCTCTCGAATGCACTCTAAAATAAACTCTATACACTACGACTACTAGCTACTACTCACTCACTACTAACGACGGACCACTACATTACTACACTACAACAACCCACAAATAGCCACAGAGAAATCCCTATAGGCAGTTGTGTTAGACGAGGTCTTGTTCAACAACAACATAGGTGCTTGGAAAATGAATGTGGAATATCAGGTTCACCAAAACAACTGACAGACCTACAATTCCGCTGTAGAGAGAGTATAACATTACTGTAAAACATTTTCAAGTCGGATATATCCTGGTATTTACTGTCTCTCCTCTCTCGTCTCGATCTCTCTCAAGCTCTCACAAGTCTCTCTCCAAAAGAATCTCCTACTCGATCTCGCCTCATCAATCACGTCCTCATCGAAATGCTCTCTCTCAGCTCTTCACGACTCCGATCTCCCTGACCGACGTCTTTTAACACTCTCGGATCCCCCATAAAAACACCACTGTAGTACAACATAAATCAATATTAACTTATTCCAATCGACCGTTTCACCCTACAGTGAGTCTGGAACACTGGGTGGTAATATCAAACACTATCTTTCCGTATCATAAATGCAGTCCCTCCTCAATAACGCAGACAATGTGTCCTCTAGGACTGTTGTCCAATAGTCAATATGAATGCTGAGTTTCAGAGAGAGAACGAGAGGGAAGGAGGACAGAAGAGACAAGAGGGAGGTAGTGGGGGTGCAGGATTGGGCAGAGGGGTGTGATGTGGTGTGGTGTGGGAATATGGTTGTGTAATAGTTGGAAGTGGGAATGTGATGAATGGGAAGTGAAGTGTATATGTGTGTAGCTGTGTTCGTGTCAACTGTCTGCTTGTCTTATGTCCTGTGAGTTTTGCTCGGAACGCATTGCTGCTGTGGTATTTGTTAAATAATAATACAAGACACAATTAAAGAGAGCGACGCAGAGATAAAAAGACTAGAGAAGATAGCGAGAGGTACAGAGAAGGCGCGAAAAGATAGAAGATAAAAGAGATGCAAGCCATTTGAATTGGCGCCCAGTTTGAGGAGAGAGATGTGCAGTCGTGATCGTGGTCCCGCGGCCCCCGGCTGGTCGTTTCCATTGTCTGCAATGCTGTTTTGTCTTGTCTGTCGAATGGGCGAAAATGTGTTGTGTTTGTATGTAAGTTTGGAGGCGCAGAATTCTAACTTTCTAACTTGCTTCTAGTATAATTAAAATAGATCATTCCTTTTGAGGACATGTGAGCCGTTCACGTGAAAACGCTGGGTTCAATATACGACTGAAAGAATGGTACCTTCTGCACATTGGCTTTGAACGTTTTCACGTCCTTGACATCTGGGTTCTGGGCAATATTTCACAGGATCAGACTGCTTTCTTTCAGTGTAAGAAAGGCGAATTCTGAGTCATCTTGCCCTATATTGATTTTACCTTTAATGATATGTTTTCATATAGATCTATCTGGAGGGAGTAGAGCATGAGTCAGGGAGTGCGATAACCAGACGCGAAAACAATATACATGAAATGGGAGGACCAACATGTGTGTGTGTGTGTGTGTGTGTGTCGTGTGTGTGGATTGTGCGTGCGTGCGTGCGTGCGTGCGTGCGTGTGTGTGTGTGTGTGTTGTGTGTGTGTGTGTATGTGTGTGTATTGAAGGGGGTGGGGATGTGTATGCCCCGCCAACGCCCATTTCTTTCGTTCTTTTATTTAGTTTCTTTCTTTCTTTTGGTTGGGGATATGGGGAGGGGAGATGGAAACGAAAGGGAGGGGGGGGGGATATATCCTTTTTTTTACTCTTTTTTTTTTTTTTTTTTTTTTTGCTTCACTCCCCGACTCTCACTCCCTAAGTAAGGGTCTGTGTCTTGTTGATCGTCTTATTCAATTACTGAAAAACATTTGCATGCGGCTTTAATACTTTTTGGGGATTCCTCATAGTTTATATACAGTAATACGAGTTAAATGTGCACCAACGCAAATAACAAATGTGGTGTGTATAATGCACTGTAAATACGTCCATATTTGAAGAGATCTATGAGTTTAGGTGCAAAGCAATCTATTCGTGTTCTTTCATGCGTTCACTTTGTAAACATGTTTCAACAGAGGTTGATAAACTAACTGTAGAGATATTGGTCCAAAATTGTTTATCTTTGTCAGATTCCTTGATCGCAGTGATGGAATCACACTTTTGATACTGATTTGATAGGACAATATTTGGTTCAATATAAATATTGTAATTGTATGCCAAGGCACTTACCACGCCTACCCTAGGTAAGATCATTTTGAGTAATGATGCGTTTATGTATGTTGAAACTGAAATGAAGAAACCAGTTGTACACAAACAGTACAATCCTGATATGGCTTGGGCTAGGCTGTAGAGAACCTGAATTGAATACATTAACAACAGTAGGCAATGGGACTCTACGGCATGTGAATGTCCTTGGCCAAACAAACGGAGAGGAGTTGGAATCTCATATCAGTCAGACGATGGGGCACATGCATCCTTCGGAGAGATGAACTGGCTGATGTTTAAGAGAAGTGATGGTTGGGAATTTTTTTTTTTTTTCAGCGGACCGCACAGATTATTTTCTTTTCATTTTCAACATAGTCTGTCATGTCATCACAGTGTGCCTTTATGACGACTGCGGCTCTGGGAGGCTATTTATCAGTTACTTTAAACATTCTGATTTTACCTGTTAGCTGTATGTCATTTTTTCTGTTTTTTGTATTCTGTCTTTTTTTCCACAGCGTTCAGTGCAATCTATAGCATGACACTGTAGTAACAATGTCCCTCTGTAAGTCTCTTAGGAAGTATTCTGTCGAGGTGGGGGCATATTTGTCAACGACAGCGAGAAACATATCGTACCAGACAACATATCCCACACTTGGATCTGTGTGATTGAATGCATGTAATGAGTAAGAGAAAGGGCCCTAAACTGGAGTCCAGAAGAAATTCCTTCTCATTGAATTGATAAGAGAACGATTTGGTATAGTGGTGTGGTGGCTCTTATTTTGCTGTTTTTCACAGTGTGCAGGGCCATGTGCATGTGATGGGACCGTGGTCACTTAAAACCTTTATTACACACCGTTACACTGGATACCATGTCTCTGTTATTTGTTTGAATATGACCTAGTGATCATGGTTTCTGGTTGGATTACGGAGAAATTGATATAGGCCAAAAGGATTGCCATGGGGATTGCTTCCCCAGCTGAATGCCATTTTAACACCCATCACCAAAATGATGAGGTCCTGATATACTGATACGTATATATCCATCACCAACACCAACACAAACACTATCTCACACTGCGTAGGAATGGCAACGGGAATAGACATTTATTATACATATATCCACCAAGAGCGCTTTAAAAGGACTTACCTGTACTCCTGAGCATTCTACATCAGGGTCAAGGTCGTATCTTTGTGCAATGAACGAAGCTGTGGTGAGTGGACATTTCTCGTCCTGTCTCACTACCACAGTTCACATCTCGTTGAATCGAGTTATGACTGGATAGATCGACAAAAAACTTCACTGGTGAAAAGGGAGTCGAAACGGAGTTTTGTTGATATCAGAAATGTAAAAACTGAGGAGGATTCATTGCATAATGATGATGACGATGACGATATGATGAAGATGATAATGGTGATGATGATGATGATGATGATGATAATGGTGATGATGATGATGATGATGATGATGATGATGATGATGATGATAACAATAGGTCTAATAAACGATAACAATGAACCTTTGTGGCGCTTTAAACTTAAGTAAGCCTAAGTGCTTACAACAACTAAAATACAAATAAAGAGAACAAAAATGCACAAACTGAAACAGCACAGGGATTGAACCGCATTTATCCAGACCTAAATTCACTCCCCCCACCATCATCTCCATTCACATCCATGTATTCGAGTAACATGCAAATATAATGATCTTGTTGGACTGGTGATAAACCTTTTGCGGCTAAAACGTAACCCAGTATCATTCAAAGTCACATGATGATGTTTCACAATATTGACCGTAATGTGAATATTAGCTGTGATTCGGAGGAGGACATTGCAGGTGAATGTACCTAGGAGAATATGAATGGCGAGGAGCATATTGAAAATGGGAACTTACAAGGCAAGGAAAACTGTATCCTTCCGCATAGACTAGGGGAAAGTGCACTCAATACTGAACTTTTTCATTGATTTGGACAGAAATAGGTAACTGGGAATTTCTCAAACAAAACAATATTTTGGTCACATGGTTTCAGCGAACGTGGTATGTGGTGTGTGTGTGTGTGTGTGTGTGTGTGTGTGTGTGTGTGTGTGTGTGTGTGTGTGTGTGTGTGTGTGTGTGTGTGTGTGTGTGTGTGTGTGTGTGTGTGTGTGTGTGTGTGTGTGTGTGTGTGTGAAAAGAGGGAGAGTCAAAGAGAGAGACGGACAGACAGACAAAGACAGAAACAGAGAGACAGATACAGATACAGATAGGGAAACAGAGACAGACAGACAGACGGACGGACAGACTGAGACAGATCCAAGAAGATCTGAGACTGAAGTCTGAATAGGCACTGAGCCAGTCTTAATGTGATAATATATACAACTTAACCTCAGCTAAGGTTTCTCTGAACATCGTTGACTGAGCCAGTGTTAATGTGGAAATATATACAACTTAACCTCAGCGAAGGTTTCTCTGAACATTGTTGACTGAGCCAGTCTAAATGTGCCAATATATACAACTTAACCTCAGCGAGAGTTTCTCTGAACATTGTTGACTGAGCCAGTCTAAATGTGGCAATGTATACAACTTAACCTCAGCGAAGGTTTCTCTGAACATTGTTGACTGAGCCAGTCTAAATGTGGCAATATATACAACTTAACCTCAGCGAAGGTTTCTCTGAACATTGTTGACTGAGCCAGTCTAAATGTGGCAATATATACAACTTAACCTCAGCGAAGGTTTCTCTGAACATTGTTGACTGAGCCAGTCTAAATGTGGCAATATATACAACTTAACCTCAGCGAAGGTTTCTCTGAACATCGTTGACTGAGCCAGTCTAAATGTGGCAATATATACAACTTAACTCAGCGAAGGTTTCTCTCTGAACATCGTTGACTGAGCCAGTCTAAATGTGGCAATATATACAACTTAACCTCAGCGAAGGTTTCTCTGAACATCGTTGACTGAGCCAGTCTAAATGTGGCAATATATACAACTTAACCTCAGCGAAGGTTTCTCTGAACACGCTGACAGCATTCAGTTTGCCGTCTCCATCCATCTCAGCAGTGGAAACCATCATCAAAGCTTATTGCAAGTGACACAGAACTAGAAAAATCCTCACACCCTGAAACGAGTAAAGCAAACCAACAACATATGGAATGCATGTCATCTCCCGTTTGGGCCTTAGATTCCCGATGGCCTGGATACCTTTTTAGTGATCCTTCCCCTTAATGGTACCCATCCTGCCTTCCCCACCCCTTCCCTGCCACCCTTCTTTTCTTTTTCGCGCCTTCACAGTCACTCCGCCTTTGCTCGTGGTCACAGACTCAGACTCTTTTTTATTACACACCCCATACATCAGCTGCTGATATTGTTGAGGAAGAACGTTTCAAATGTGTATTGTCAACAACCGCTCCTTTAAGGTACTTTATTTTCCCGTCATCTAGATCGTGTACTTACAATATTTTCTTCATGATGATGATGCTGCTGCTGATGACTGTTGTTGTTATTGTTGTTGCGCTGCTGTTATAATGATGGTGATGGTGGTGATGATGATCAGGGTGGTGGTGGTGGTGGTGAGGAGGAGGAGGAGGATTCATCTTCGTTATCATCATCATCATCATTATGATTATTATTGTTATTATTTTTGTTTGTCGTTGTCGTCATTGTTGTTATTGCTGTTATTGTTTGCTCTGGACGTTGTTGTTGTGTGTGGCATGCAAGCGATAATGTAAAAAGTTATAATTTGCTCATCCATGTCCCACTGGCACGGCGCTTGGCTCTTTGGCTGGCAATTCGTTCACTGTAGAAAGCACAAGGCCAGTGTCATGTACGATTCATCGTGGGAGTCACGGAAAAGTTCCTGGGCACGTGGTTCTTGTCATGACGTCACCGTCGTCTGGATACGTCACAATCGGAAGAAATGGAAGCGGAGACCAGTGCAAACAGTCCCCTTTTGCGACAGGCTTTAGCCGTGCCACCTAGTCACGCACTCATGGTCAGTTATCAACAGCAAGTATCACGCAATCCCTGTGTTAATTGTTCTACAGAAGAACGGATGGTTCGATCGCGGAACCCTTCAAAATTGGGTATATAACAAAAAGCCGTGGAGAATTCTGGTTCAGTAACAATCCGTGTGATTGGAACGGTGCCTCCGTGTTCAGTACTAAGAACATCAATGTTGAAGTTCGGTTTTCTGCGTACAGTTGCAGCGGTGAAAATATCACAGCATGCTTCCAGCTGTTCTTTTCCTTTTTCCCGGAAAATGAAGCACCCTGGAAACTGTCCAGCGGTTTTTGGAACTGCTCAGTGGAAGACTATCCGAGTTTTCAGCACCACTTGGAGTGTAACCTGAAGACAGAGTGTGAGGATGGGCGGGATGAAACAGAACGCTGTCCTTTCAGCAGTTCAGACTGCCAAGGTTTGGTGGCACTGTGTGCCCATTGTTACAAATTTGTCAGCAGTGAGTCCAGATTTGCAGAAGACGCCAACAAAATAGGTGATCAGCACTGTAATTCGCTTGGGGGCGTATTGAAACTTCCTACGTGCCTGTATGACCCAAATAGTATGATAATGAAGCTATCGAAGACATACTGGAATATTCCAGGCCCACAGTACGTTGGTTTGTATTCCAAAGACATGTCTTTGCCGAATATGTACAGACACAGCGAGCACCATGCCAAAACTGTCTTTTTCCATTTTTTTCAGCGGACGAAACGCTACGACCTGCATTACACACTGACAGAAAGTATTGCGTCAGAGTTCACATCAAATTCATGTCTATTTTTGAGGTAGATTGTACCTCGTCCAGTACTCTGCAATTTCTATGTGAATTCAGAACAAACAAAACTGATGACACCTCTCGGCAGTCAAGAGGGATTTCCTTGCCTGCACACCGTCTGCTTCCACAAAAGCAATACGATATAACTGAGCTTGTTGGTCACGTGACATACACGTTTCTCTTCCTGGTCCCGACCAAAATAATCCGCAAAGTGAGGAGAACCCATTTAGTTATTTATTTCTCCGATCATAACTCCTCCAACTCGTTGGATCCGGCCAAATCTGTAACATTAATTCCGGCATTTACATGCATCAAGAGACTAACCATTTCCTTCACCCTAGTATGTGACTTCATAGCGGACTGTGCAGATTCCAGCGATGAATCTTTCTGTCAGCATCCGCTTTGCACCGAAAGGTTCACCTGCCAAAATGGCCAGTGCCAGCCGTTTGAAAAGGTTTGTGATCAAATATCCCATTGCTATGACGAATCAGACGAAGAGAGCTGTCAGTCTTTCTTCTTTGAACCGATTGGTATTGATTCCACGCGATTTCCATCTCCAGCACTAATCAAATTCAATGGTGTTAGTCAGTTTTCATCAGTTCCAATGAATTCCACTGAATCCTGTCCAGACAGTCACTATCGCTGTCCTGGTCGGTTCAATGACTGTCTGCCGGTGTACACACGATGCAACGGCATGTATGACTGCAGGGATCATGAGGATGAAGACGAATGTTGGGAGATGAAATGTCCAGGCTTTTTTCAATGCAGACTTTCAAAAGTATGCTTACATAGTGACCACCTCTGTGATGGCTGGCATCACTGTCCGAAGCATGATGATGAATTGTGGTGTGATATAATCTGCCCTGTAGACTGCCTATGTCAAGGCCACACTTTCCTTTGTCTTCAGCGTTTTCGTGCACAGCTCTATCCTCTGATCCGCTCTCTGAATGCCACAGGTACAGGTATGACACTGAATGATGTAAGCAGTCAAGTGTATCTCATTCATCTGATACTCGTAAACTGTTCTCTGACACGGCTGACTGAAATGAAATGGACCAATTTAAAATTTCTTGACTTCAGTTACAACAAACTTCAAAACATCAACATGACTTCTTTTCTTCCTTTAGAAAATTTACTGTCCTTGTCCTTATCCAACAACCCTATCACGTCGATCCGTGACGATTCTGCCTCTACCTTCCAGGAAAGTGGTCTCAGGATGTTAGATCTTTCGTACACATCGATGACCGTGTTCGACTCCAAAGTGCTGACACAGTTCGTTCGCTTACAGACACTGAATTTGTCATTCACTTCCATTCGTGCTGTCGATAGTTTTCAGTTCACACCACAGCTGACTGAGCTGTTCCTGGATGGCACTCCAGTGAAAACGTTCCCAACGGACATCTTCAGACATCTTTTGTATCTACGTTTGATCTCGGCAATGAACTATAAGCTTTGCTGCAATGAAATGCTACCACAAAACTTTGATATTTCAAACTGTGTGGCGCCTAAGGATGAAATTTCATCTTGTGAAGATTTATTGCAATCATGGATATATCGTGGGTTTCTGTGGCTGATCGCCTGTCTTGCGGTGTCTGGGAACGTTTTTTTTTTCTTCTCACGTTTGTGCATGAAAAGAATGTCCTCTTCAAGTAGCTTTAGCGTGTTCGTCACACACCTTACGATGGGCGATCTTCTGATGGGAGTTTACATGTCTGTTATAGGAGTGGCCGATGAACAATTTCGAGGCAGATATCTGCATCATGATGACACGTGGAAGAGCAGTTCGGCCTGCAAGGTGGCTGGTTTTCTGGCTCTGCTGTCCAGTGAGGTGTCAGCGCTGATTATCTGCTTGATCACTGCAGACCGTTTCAATGTGATCTGCTTTCCGTTCAGTATTTTGCGTTTTGAGAAAACATCAGCAGCAATAGTTTGTATCTTGACCTGGTTAGTGGGCTGGTTTCTGGCCTTGCTGCCTTTGCTTCCAATGACGTCTCACTGGCAGTTCTACAGCCAGACGGGCATCTGCATTCCGCTGCCAGTTACGAGGCAAGAATTCAAAGGGAAAGTATATTCTTTCAGTGTTTTGATTGCTTTTAATTTTGTTCTCTTTTTACTGATCTCAGTGGGCCAGGCTTCTGTCTACTGGTCAATCCAGAAAAATGAGATGAAGGTCAGTTCAACGAAAGTGTCGCAGGACATGACCATCGCTCGGAGGTTGATCGCCATTGCTCTGACTGATTTCCTGTGCTGGTTTCCCATCGGACTGTGTGGGATGTTGGCGCTGGCTGGTTTCCCTATCCCCGGGGAAATCAACGTGGCCTTGGCTATCTTCATACTGCCTTTGAACTCAGCAATTAATCCGTTCATGTATACTTACAACACTGTGATGGAAAAGCGGAGAAAATCTAAAGAAGCCAGCTTTTTTTAAATGGGTTGAGGATCATCCTGATATGATTCTAGCTCATTAAGTTCTACATGTGTTACCAAGACCTGGTTTTAAGCATATGCTCATTCACGTACAACGACGACAATAATATTAACAGAAACCAAAACAGCAACAAAAATTCAAACAAAACTAGCAACAACAACAACAATAACAAAGAAACATCACATACACACGCGCGCGCACACACACACACACACACGCGCGCGCGCGCACACACACACACACACACACACACACACACACACACACACACACACAGCGAGAGAGAGAGAGAGAGAGAGAGAGAGAGAGAGAGAGAGAGAGAGAGAGAGAGAGAAAGGGAGGTTTGAAAGTTTGTGTTTTTGATCATCCCAGACTTAACTAGTACCTATTAAAAGCCCTTTTGCTTGTCATTCTTTGTAAAGAATGAAGCCCCGTGCTATCAATGAAGAAGTTCATCAACACCAGAAATAGGTCATTAGCGTCATTAAGCGTCTGAAATCAATGAAAAAAATGTGATGTTTCCATCCAGTTGGTTTGCACTCGTGGAAACATCTTAACCACACTGTAAGCTCCTGCCACATTTGCGTAAATGATGCGGAGGTTGAGGTCAGCAGAATATTTCAACATTGAACTCTTTTGATGGCGTTGTGAAGGCAAACGCTAAATGGCAAAGGCATCACGGTCACTTGAAAGAAGTTACAGACTCACGCCGAGATGCGGATCTTGTCAGTCCTTCAAAAAATGTATACAAGATTTCCAGAATCAGATTTTTTCTGGACATGTAGTCCTTTTGTATCTTATCATATCCGATGAAAACAAAGTGCGGAAAATTCTTTCCTTCCCAGAGCTGACCGCAAAAAGCAAGAGCGCTCATTGTAGGGCTATAGGAATATCACAGACAGTTCATTCCCTACATAGCGTCTGTGACTGTCCTCAAATCTGACCAGAGGCACAGCTAACAAAGCAATGGTGTGAACAGATAATTCTGAAGATGCCCTCAAAGAAACTGAAATATTTTGCGAAGATGCGTTCAAAGGAACTGAAATTGTCATGGCATGTTTTCAAGTTTAGAGATTCCTCAATATGAATTTACCTTTTGCAGTGTAACCAGGTGATGTGAACATCTGCGGTCATGCTATATGGTTACAAGGAGTTGATGATATGTTTTGATGATATGGTTCTCCCCGTCATGTAGGGCCTACATCGGTTACATACTACTAAGCAGGAAGTCCGGACACAGCGCTATTGACAGAGACTGTCTTTCCGTCATGTGGGCTACTGGCAAATTGTCAAATTACTTTGGAGCAAGTCGTTTGACTATCAGGAGCTCACCTATCATCTGTCTGGAAATTTCAGGAATTCCTATGTAATATTGTGGTCTTTGTCCTTTAAGGGATATCGATCTACTATTGATTTCATCCCAAAACACGTAAATCATCTCGATGATGCTCTGTCTATGCGTCTTGAACATAGCACATTGTTCTTTAAGGTACCGAGCTGACGAAACTAGAAAGGCCATGTCTGAATGCACTGTAGGAGAGACAGGGAGGAGGTGGAGGAGAGGATTATGTGCCGCAGGATGTTTCGTTGCTCAAGGTGATCACGCAGTGCTGATATTATTGTCTCTGTAGTCTAGTCCCAGACCAGACAGGACACTATCGTCTCTCTCTCTGCTCCAATGTCCAGTCTACCTTTGATCACACAGTGCTGATATTATTGTCTCTGCAGTCTAGTCCCTGACCAGACAGACACTGTCGTCTCTCTCTGCTCCAATGTCCAGTCTACCTTTGATAAGGTGTCTCGTATCGGTTTCTACAGAAAGAGACTCCGCAGGCACTACAGATGCCATGTCATGTGCCACTCACAGTGAAACATTCTTTCAGAGTGTTGGGACTTGCAATATGTGAGACTTAGACATTTTACAGCAGACTCCATGAAAACCTTGTTCAGAGATGTCCCACCTGATGTGACCTTCGAATTTCTGAAAGAGATTAACATTTTTCATTTGATCTAAGATTTCACAGAAGGAAAATTTTTAATAAAATTTCTGGTGTGTTTTTCTTTTAAGATATGCTTTTAAAGGATTGTGTAACTGATTTGTTTTATGTGACTGTGAGTTGAATTCAACGCGGTGACAGCCTTAATATGGCCCTTTGTGGTCGGCTGGGGTATAAGAAACACATACCTTACCTAGGCACCGAAGACGTTGAGGGCCTCGGTGGGTTGGGGGATGACAGTTTAGAAAGAAGGAAGAAGACGTGAAAACGAAAATAAATACATGAAAAATGAGAGATCACAAGAGCACTAACTGTACAAATTATGATAAAGAACAGAGTAACTCAATGATCTGAACACTGTAGAAATGTAAACTTGAAATTATGAAGACCGAGTCATGAAGATCCAGGCGCAACAGTCAAGGGCAGAGTACTTACACACACACACACACACACACACACACACACACACACACAGGGGGGGGGGTAAAAAAAAAGTGGTAGGAAAGGAGGGTGGGAGGGAGAGGGAAACAAAAAAGCGAGCAAAGGTGTCTGGGTTTGGGGGGGGGGGGGGGGGGGGGGGAAGGGGAGTTGAACAGGAAAAGTGTGGAGAACACACACACACACACACACACACACACACACACACACACACACACACACACACACACACATGCAAACAGAGAAGTGGAGTGGGGGGAGGGGGCAACCGATGTGAAGTTGTTGCAGGGAAAAGGATTGATGTGTGTTTGTTGTTTGTGCGTGCGCGTGTGCATGCGCGCGCGCGCGCGTGTGTGTGTGTGTACACATAATGTTTGTATCCATGTGAGCGCTTCAATGCACAAGCTTTTCTTAATTGTTTTGATTTGTGTGTGTGTGTGTGTGTGTGTGTGTGTGTGTGTGTGTGTGTGTGTGTGTGTGTGTGTGTGTGTGCTTAGAAAAAAAACGAAATAGAGCCCTATTAAGGGATTATTCTGCGTCAAGATTGTGGTGCTACTACCACCACCATACTCCTCGCAGATTTCTGGAGGATCTGGCTGAAAAATGATGGTGTTCAACTGGAGAAAGTGCATGAATGTGTGTGGACCTGGGTCGATTAATCGGCGAAGTTAAGAACGAAAGAAACGGCAGGTGACAGATTCTCATTGAGGTCCGAGTGCTTACCCCTCTTCGTTCAAAACTGCGACCACAGAGCTGCTCCGGAGAGTGGAGGGTCTGTGGGCTACTCGGACTGACAGACTGACAACAGGAGAGAAGTGAACGAGACTAGAATGATTTAATACACAATCAGCCTTGCGAACTCGGTCACAGCGCAAACATTCGGTTGCTGCTCGTCATTCTGAGGACCCAGCTGCCCATGTTCGCATGACTCTGGAAGCAAAAAAACGGCAATTTAGCGTCGCCCGTTCCATGCGGTGACGCCAAACATTCACAGCTGAAATATCACGGATTTTCTTTTCATCTTTTTCTTTTCCCTCTCTTTTTTTTTCTGTCTTTTTTGTCTCAGCGAATGTATGTGGACGCAGTGAAACTGCCTAGATGAAACTGAAACTGAGACTCATGCACTTTCGCTCTGGACACATTATGTTTACATGAGCAAGGGAATTACTGTCTGCTTTATGTGCAGTTACTTCCCGTCAAACGTCGACACTGGGAACAACTTTCAATGAGAATCGATTGTCAAAGGATAAGACAAGATAAACATAAACTCTCTTTTTTAAAGAACAATAATAACACAAAAGTTATACAGAACACTTTATTACATCATAGAGAAACTCACTGATGGTATAAAAACTAAGAAAAACAACATCCAAAAACCCAAAACCAATTCGGTACCATAATAGACGACCTTTACACTGTATGATCTGGTTGTAGAAGACATATAATCATAAACTCGTACCGAATCATTGTTTGTGAAATATGATATGAAAATATGTGTATGTACACATATGAACAACAGTAAATGTAACAAAACTTACACAGAAAGATGTAGACATGTATTAGTGTTTGCTTCTGTTTACTGCATCTTGCTTCCTTCTGCACACCGTTTATCGTTCGCCTTTTTTTTCACTATAACTGTTCTTCTTGTTTTGCCGTCCACCTTCCTTCAATTTAAGATTCTGACAGAAGAAAGGGGTTTTTGATAATAACAGAGTTTGCAAGACGATGTTGCGTGGATCGACAGCTTGTTTTTCTAAGTCGGGAAAATCCATAAGACTTTACAGATTTGTTGTGGCTGAAGAAAGGGGTTTTTGATAATAACAGAGTTTGCAAGACGATGCTGCGTGGATCGACAGCTTGTTTTTTCTAAGTCGGGAAAATCCATAAGACTTTACAGATTTGTTGTGGCTGAAGACGTTACATACAGAGAGTATTCTATTGTATACTGTAAACAATAAGAAAACTGCCAGCAGGTTTGATGAAATATGATAGTGACTTGATGAACATTGAATGGTGAAATAGTTACCGTCAACTGTCTGGCAGAGAGGAACCGACACTGAACCAGCCTGCCGTCAGGTGATTTGATGCACACTGTGAATGGTGAAATAGTTACCGTCAACTGTGTGGCAGAGAGGAACCGACACTGAACCAGCCTGCCGTCAGGTCGCAGGAGGGCGGTCATTACCGTGATCGGCCTTGTCTGGCGTTGTCTGCCATCCACAGCGTCTGACATGACTGGCAACGGTTCCATGCTATCACAGGCAGCGAATCGCCTATGTATGGAATGATATATGCCGAATCAATAGACATGTGGCCTAAATATAAATTTGCAAATGTAAATATAAAGTTTTGGTCTGCAGTGCTGCTGCCACTCTGCTTCATACAGTTCTAGTCTGTTTATAAGCTCGCTATGTCCGGTCCATTAACATTCTTCATTGCATTCCCCTCCACCTCCGCCCTGTTCCCGCCTTGCCTTGAGGCCACGATTCATTTCATTCAAAAAGGTGACACACTTTACACACTGACACAGACCAACTAGCGAGTCGCGACACACTATTGCCACGTCAGTTGGTCACTCTTTCACACACTGTCAGCCAATAAACTGATCATTAGCTAGTGCTCCCTTTTCTTCCTTACCTCACAACGGAAAATACACCGTATCATGACAGTCAATCAAACTTAGCCTAATTACTTTAAATAAACCATGTATTGTGTGTAACTTGTCAACTCTCAACATGTGGAAAGTTATGTCCACGGATCTGTCATGATCTTAGATCAATTTGCTGATCAATATCTGTGTGCACTCATTGTGATTTGCAATAAACGTTTTTTTTTTTTTTTCAAACAGCCATCATAACAGTGGCTAGTAGAGTTACTACCAAACACAAATTGTGGTTCGCTGCAAAAGCACACAGAAAGTATTTATGACAAGTGGTTCAGATCAATGAACTATTGAATTTAGGAAACAATAAAAGCAACACAACACCAGACCGACATGGCAATGATATCGGAACTTCAGAAAGAACACAAATTTTAGTTTAATAGCTGGGAAAGAAAGGAAACAACAGCAGACAGGGAAGCAGACAAATGGGCAGCAATGCGGCTCGCAGCTCAAATGGGCACGCACGCACCCGCGCACACACGCACACACACACACACACGCACGCACGCACGCACGCACGCACGCACGCACGTACACTAACACACACACACAGTTTGTCGGAAATTCAATATGATTAGGGGAAGTCACTCTTACGAGTATGGTAAAGGGCAGGAAGTCGGGTATTTTTTTGTTGTTGCTGTTGTTGTTGTCTACTACCCCTCCCCTCCCCCCCCCCCACCCCCCACCCCACCCCATTTTTCTAATAGTTAAAGGATAAGAGTTGGGTTAGATTTGATTAGGGCTAGGGTCAGGTTAAGGTTGAGGTAGAGGTTAGCTTTCAGCAGACGCAAAGAAGATGTAATGTCATACCAACGTATATTGATTGATCAAAAACACTTTGACATTGTTCATACTCACTGTTTAAATCTAACAGATGACGATCCTCGTGCATTGACAACTTGACGTCATTAAAGGGTGACACATTTTTTTTTTTCATCTATTATCCCCTGCATGACGTCGTCATTGGGCCTACTGCATTACACATTCTTTGCGTTTTTTAAAGCTACCGCCGCACACAGTCATATACCAGTCTGTCTGTCAAAACACTACGAAGGTCAAATGACAACTACTTTAGGACAGACTGTGACCAACATTATTAGTTTAGACCAGTGAAATTACGTTCCGGTATTTTTTTTTTTTTTTTTTTTTTTTACATTCATCTTTTCAGTCTACTTGAATATGTGTTATTCACAACCAGCGCTAGCACCAGAATCACCACCGCCATCACCAGCAACAACAACAACAAAAACTGAAAATCGAATCAACTCACCTCGACTTCAGTGTTCACAGCGTATCAAAAGTAGATCGCCCTTCATTCAGATAGCATGTCCTCACGATGGCGGTTGACAACTTCGGCGACCAGAGAGTAAAGAATGAACATTTTGAAGTCTATACCCTATAACCACTCGACTAAAACAATGAAACAGTGGGAGTAAGGTGACTGCTCAAGTTTGAATGCCACTGGAGATTAAATTGTGTCCGGGGAGGAAATTTCTCGTCTTGGCGTTTGTTGAAGCAGAAGAGTATCGCCTACAGCATACCATTCTCGTCAAAAAAGTGCAAAGCCCTCCACACAGCCCGTCGACCTATAGTTACGGGAGTGAATTCATCCACACGCATTTTTATATCAGAAGGAGCAGTTACGGAAAATCAGGTCAAACCCAGGGAATATCTGGTCAAACTAGGTATCACTTTGAACAATCAAGAAGAGAGCAGTTGGATACACACAAACAAACAAACAAAAACACACAAAAAAGAGAGGTTTTGTGTTGTAAAATGAGAATTGACATGTTTTGTTAGTGACGATTGAATCTGGATCTGTCCTCTCTGTTGTTGAGAGGTGGTCTGAAAAATAGGCCTATAATCATGACTTAAACTGAAATTAGATATTTAGTACTTGCCTTAACACCTCAGTGGATGTACAGCAAAGATGGTTTCAAACTGAAAACTATTTATGCACATGCAGCTTGGTGGGTTCTCTTTCTGTTACTAATTGTGCAAACTTGGCATCGCAGTATTATCTTTGCCTTTTAAGCATGACTTCTCATTGCAAATGACAAATTGTACGCACAGTGAACTTTTAGTTTCTAATGAGGAGTTGGTTTTATTTGGCTCACCTCGGCGTTAAACAACTGATAAAAACAGTCCACTGATTTTGCCCACTGAACTTTGTGCGTATGAACGTATTTCTACATTGGCCAATTCTAAGTAGTATAAATATCAGCTTAGAAATTCAGGGCAACCATCTTGTGGCTCTTAGATTAGACGTTCTAAGCTAAGTGCCTGCTTTGTAAAACTGAACTTTTGCACCACAATAACAATAGAAATCTAAAACAGACCAGTGTCTATTGATAGTCTGGGATTTGACTGATGATAGCTGCTAGTGGTATTTGGAACTTCTGGATCCGGACATTTTCAGCAGCCTGGTAGTGCCAGCTATCTGAAGAATACGCATCATGCTGTGCGTTTCTTTTTGTGCTCAATATAGTTCAAAATTGAATTGTTTTCAAGATTTCTTATACAAGGCAAGCATTGTTCTCTAGCAGCTTTCCATTGCTTCTTAAGGCTGCTCACACCCTCATTGTTGCCGATCTGCAGTATCAGCACAATATTGAGTGAGCTGCCTTCGGACACAGATCTGCTCTCAACGGCCTGTTCGCTTAGCACTGCTATATCGGGTGAAAAGGTTATTTGTTGGGGCCTTTAACAAACCGCTTGTGATAGGACGTTGGTGTTCATATCCTCGTCATCTTATCCCTTTTTTGTGTGCACAAATTTGCAAAGTTCACTCTAAAATATTTGCCAATGAATTCGAGGAAATAATAGGCCTACTTTAAAAAAAAAAAAAAAATCAACATTGAACCACCATGCTGACTGCACTGCTTCACACTAAAGCTGAACTGTAATACAAGGTTACCCTTGAAAAAGCGAGACATGTTAAAAAAAAAAAAAGTGTGTGTGTGGGTGGGGGGGGGGGGGGGGGGGGGAGCAAATAATTAAATACATACATCAATCAATGAATAAATGAATAAGTAAATAGATATCTCCACATACATATCCATATCTATCTCTCTAGTTATCGATTTATCTATCTATCTATCTATCTATCTATCTATCTATCTGTCTGTCTGTCTATCAATTAACTATCTATCTATCTATCTATCTATCTATCTATCTATCTATCTATCTTTCTATCGATACACAAACTATACACATGGAAAAGAAAAAAAAAAAAGCCTGAGGAATCTCGAGTCTCATTTTCAACCTGCTCTTCCTTTCCAGATGCCACGTGCAGTCGTCAACAGGTGGAGAAATCACAGTGGCAGGTCAGGCTGACCCTGTGTCTGAAGGACTGAGCACGTCTAAGTCGACGCCGGGCTCCTGTGCGCTGACGTAGGAACCTGGAGGCGGCTCAGCAGTGCTCTCAGGGCGTTCCGCCTCCGGCGCCAAGAAATGCCATTCATGCAACCAGGAAGATACAGCAGGAAAGTTAAACTGTTTCTCCCCTCCCGCTCGCCCACACTCTCCTGCTCTCGATATCCTCCCCATCCCACCAAGGGCGCTCCGTCCCCCATTTCCCCCCCCCCCCCCCCTCTCTCTCTCTCTCTCTCTCTCTCTCTCTCTCTCTCTGTCTCTCTCTCTTCTCTCTCTGAGAGAGAAATTATTATTATGAATACCTGTATCGCGCTTTACAATCCACACTGGTTTACAGAACAGGCTGCCCACCTGGGTAGTGCCGACTGAAGAGCTGCCAGCTGGCGCCTCATTCAGTCGTTACCCGTGTCATCCAGTCAATATCGTTCAATACCGTCCACTCAGTTTCCTTACTTCCTTCATTCTTTCAATTTCTCACGCAAGGTGCTATGTGTATGTGTAACGTGTCATCCATACCAACGGCCAAACTGGCCTTCTCTTCTGAATGTTGGTGATGTCATTTTACGTGTGTGCAAGATGTTATGCGTGCGTTCACACACGGAACTCGTTTATAGTCTCATTCGAAGGACTGTATGGGAAAAGAAGTCAGAATCAATGTTAACTCCGAGAGAAAAATCATCCTGTACCGAAACGGCCCGGCGGAGATTCGAACCCGCAACCCCAGGATCACCAAGATTACGAGTCCGGCGCTCCACCACTGAGCTGTTGCGGTCCCCAAAAGAAAGGAGCGAGAGATAAGTGGAACGAATGTAAGGGGGGGTGGGGGGGGGGGGGGGGGGGGGCCTATACGTTAAGGGACGACTCTCTCTCTCTCTCTCTCTCTCTCTCTCTCTCTCTCTCTCTCTCTCTCTCTCTCTCTCTCTCTCTCTCTCTCCAGTGATGATTGTTGCATCCTTGTAGTTTGATGGTACAAACAGACATATTCAATATGTACAAGTGTGTCTCTCATGTACTTTCATGCATGCCCACACAAGCCCACAGGACACACATGCATACACAAGCACGTCTGCACGTAGTTGCGCGCGCACACACACACACACACACACACACACACACACACACCTACATACGCGCGCGCGCACACACACACACACACACACACACACACACACACACACACACACACACACACACACACACACACACACACACACGCTCATACACATGCGCACTGCATAGTGCGCATGCGCACATGCATATGCGCACTGCATAGTGACACATACACATGGGCCTTTGCCCACACCAATGCACACACACACACACACACACACACACACACACGCTGGCTTACACTCAGCACACACACATACAATGATGATAATGGCACAGCCAGTGTTAGGTGGGTACTCAAGGTCTGACCAGCACGTTGGGTTGATGCACAGGTCAGATATCTGCTAAGTCGTAGCCACGAGACTCTTTTCTTACATTCTCTCATGCTAGTTATTATTTCGTGTATCCATCAGCTTGAAATCATGCGCAGTGTGTCTCGAAAATCAGCGGATGTAATGTAGCATATGTGGACGCAGTGACACTGCCTAGATGAAACTGAAACTGAGACTCATGCACTTTCGCTCTGGACAGAACATGTTTACATGAGCAAGGGAATTACTGTCTGCTTTATGTGCAGTTACTCCCCGTCAAATGTAGACACTGGGAACAACTTTCAATGAGAATCGATTGTCAAAGGATAAGACAAGATAAACATAAACTCCTCTTTTAAAGAACAATAATAAGACAAAAGTTATACAGAATACTTCATTAGCTCATAGAGAAATTCACTGATGCTATAAAAACTAAGAAAAACAACATCCAAAAAAACCCAGAGCAAACCAATTCGGTACCATAATAGACGACCTTTACACTGTATGATCTGGTTGTAGAGGACATATAATCATAAACTTGTACCGAATCATTGTTTGTGAAATATGGTATGAAAATATATATATATGTATACATAATCGTGAACAATAGTAAATGTAACAAAACGTTATACACAAGAAAGATGTACACATGTTTTTTGCATCTGCTATTGCATCTCTCTTCTTTCTGTAAACTGTTTATCGTTCGCCTTTTATTCTCTATAACCGTTCTTCTTGTTTTGCCATCCACCTTCTTTCAGATGGAGATTTGACAGTAGAAAAGGGTTTTCGATATTAACAGAATTTGCAAGACGATGTTGCGTGGATCGACAGCTCGAAGTGGTGGAGATAGGAAGAAAGGCTTGGAACCGCCCATTAATGTTCAGACCTCTACGAGGTGCCAAGACAGACGCTGTTTCTTAGTGGATGGGAAGGACAACAGGTAAATAAATGTGTGTGCCGTACGAACGGAATTTGTAGTTGTCTCCAGTGTCTACGACTAATAATACCAGTAGCACACGTAGTATGATAGGTTGCTGAAAGATGTCTTTAGGGGAGGAAGAGCTCCCGCAAACGATTCGTATACTTATAACCATGGACGTATGGTGTGTATGTATGAATTATTATAATTTTCATTCTGATCGTTTCAGGTTCAAAATTTACATTGTGAGCAGTTCTTTGTAAAACGAATTTCATCTATAGTCACATGACGCACTACTTAGATATATTGTGGGTAAATTCACATTAGTAATATCTTGTTTGCGTTATGTGTATTTTATGTCTGCGATGTGGATGCGTGTGATTGCAACAGTGTGAGTGATTGCGTGCATGTGTGTGTGTGTGTGTGTGCGTGTGTGTGTATGTGTGTGTGTGTAGGTTTACACAGATGATTCATTATTTGTATAAACACTTTTTAACAGACATACAGTTATATCAGTAGGAAAGTACTGTATTGCATAAACTGTTCATAGAAGCGAAAAAAAAAAAAATTCTGTGGACATCAGATGCGTTCATTCCGATGTAAAACATGCTTAAAGACTACACTTTAAGATGTAGATGATCATTTTTATACCACTAATGCAAAGTCGTTGAGACAAAACGCGTTCAAATAAATTTCACAACACTCAGACTGACGGTGGAGTGAGAAGTAGGTGGAGGAAAGGGGAGAGGCTGTGAGAAAGGTAGACGGTCAGGAAAGGGTGAATGGAGGAGGTTGGGAGTGTGGAGGGACGTGGTGTCACATGACAGGACTAGGCAATAACACATAGCGTCACAGCCACAAAACAAAGCTTTGGGTAAAATCGCCGCCGGTCATCATACAGGCCACACGCCGCAATTTATAACACACTGTTAATTTATCAAAAGTACTACTGTCAGCATCACTTCACCTATTTTGGGGGGATTTCCACCGATGACATCATTCACGATCTTCAAATACATGACCTCCCCTTGACTCACCTTACCTTTCAGGCCTCTGCACTCAGCGGGACCCTATCTTTGCGTTAGGTGTTTTCCCAGTTTACACCTGTTCTCTTCATTTTAATCTATCTGCTTGGAACCACCTGTTCATTTCTTTCATCCCTTAATATGAAAGAAAACGAGGGTGAGGGGAGCGGGGGATGAGGGGGGGGGATAAGGGAATAAGAAAGGATGGGAAGAGAGGGAACACACACACGCGCGCGCGCGCGCGCGCGCGCACACACACACACACACACACACACACACACACACACACACACAAATGCACACACCTCTCTCCACATTGCATAGACTTACTGTGTTGATTGTGCATGCTGGATAAATATTAGCTCCTAAAATACCAAACTGTAAAAAAAAAAAAAAATTTTTGGGGGGGGGGGGGGGGGGGGGGGGGGGGGGGGGGGGGGGGGGGGGGGGGGGGGGGGGGGGGGGGGGGGGGGGGGGGGGGGGGGGGGGGGGGGGGAGGAGAAGAAAAGAAAAAGAGAAGCCAAGTAAGATTCACGTACTTTTAATAAGACAAAAGAAATGGCACTGTTAGGTTAATACCTCTTTGAACTAGTACTCCTCATGCATGTAATAGGGAAACATGCCAGTACAAATTGAACGAATGAAGACTTGCCCTTCAACAGATCAGTTTTTCAGACAGCTCTACTCGGAAGGGCAGCCCATTGTATAAAGGAAAGTATGGATTTTAAGGCACTCAGCTTGGCCTCTAAGTAAAGGAGAGGCACTACATAGATGCCCTAAATGATGGTTATGATGATGAAAAAGAACGTTTGTCTCCGTGTGTACCAGATTTACCTCCCATTAAGGCCTCTCTCGCTTTAAAGATTATTCTTTTCAAGATCATGTTTGTTTTTTTGTACTATTTACTTCCCAATAAAAATTCTCTTCTCCGAAAGACTAGTTGTTTTCCTTTTTTTTAAGCAGCATTTGTCTGTATCTGATTTACTCCCAGTAAAGACTCCCTCCAAGATCCTGTGAAGCACCTTTTTGCCAAGACCACGTTTGTCTTTCTACTAGATTTACCACCCAGTACAAATTCGTTCCCTGTAAAAAACATTTTTTTTATCTAGAACGTTGGTGTTTGTTTGAATTCATCTAAGAATAAAGATTCCCTCACTTTGAGGACCTGTTTTTTTTTTTAAAATAAGCTTACTTTTGATCGTTTCTATAATCAGTTCATAACAATATACCTGGCCATGCATTTTAATGATATTATAGCCTACATATTCATTAAACAAATCGCTCTTTTTGTTCTAAAAGATGCACACGGGCAAAGGAATCGTGAAAAAATTCAAAACGTTTGGAAATATATGTATAAGCGTAATCGTGAAATGACAACTTGCCCATAAAAACCTGTTCTCGTGCGATTGTGAAACTCAATCAGTGAAGAAATATGAAATATGATTTTTTGGATTTACGTGTTTGAGTCAGCGTGGTCAGATGAGTAAAGATATAATACATACACGAATAAATATTTAACCTACAAAACTGTGAAAGTCGAAAAAAGAATTTGTTCAAAAAGACTTTCAGGTGGTTCTGGTTATGGTAGAGACTGCAGTTAACCTAATGTCACCTCGCTGGCAAAGGTCCTTCGGGAACGTACATGTACATAGCCCTTCCACACCGCCGTGAAGAGACGACCGTAGTAAGAAAAAACGTGAACACTCACCTGACGGTGATCATGTCTACACACCTCGAAAGCCGAAACTGCAAGGCAGGGACGATGTGCGCCGTCTGCAGACAGATCGAGAAATGCATGTAACAGATCCAGCGCCACCTAGCCACGCGTTGATTGATCACCTCCCACGATTTTTTTTTTAAATACCAATCCTGTGAAAAACAGCAGCGTCATCCAAAGGCTGGATGGAACAATTGCACCTCACGCTTTCACGAAGAATGGGCACTAGTGGAAGGACTCACAGCAAAAGAAATAAACTGGCGCTTGCCTGTTAAACATGGAAGGTTTGTGTTTTAAAAGTGTTAAAAACTGTTGACAATAAAAAGATAAACAAAACAAAAACCCTTCGAAAATATGTTTATATAACGACGATTACGATTGATATTGCTACGTCTACAGCAACAACGATAAAACAAAAGTAGAACTGAAAAAATATTACTGCTACTGCCTCTTGCCAGTGGCAAAATCAACAAATACTAGCATCAGTGAAACTTGCTATTATTAATGTGGGTGAACAGTAACAACACAACAAAGGGAAACTGAATCCATCTTCCCCCCCGTACCCACACACACACACACACACACACACACACACACACACACACACACACACACACACACACACATTTGCCCACACTCCCATTCTCAATATCCTCCCCTTTCTCCCAGGACGCTCCCTCACACATTTCCGTATCTCTCTTTGAGTGTGCACACAAGCGTGTGCGCTCACACACACCAATACGCTGCCCCCTACTACTCTCTCTCTCTCTCTCTCTCTCTCTCTCTCTCTCTCTCTCTCTCTCTCTCTCTCTCTCTCTCTCTCTCACCTTACTCCCCCAGCCCTGTGAACGCAGGTACAGCAGAGGTTTTTTTGTTTGTTTGTTTGTTTGTTTGTTTTTTAAATAAGTAAAGGAAGCAATTTCTCTGTGAAGCCACCCTCACCTCCACACACACACACACACACACACACACACACACACACACACACACACACACACACACACACACATCCACCAATCCACCACGTGTCTACTAATTCTTAGACATTGTGTGATGCCACTCCCCCATCTCATGTAGAAACGAGCCCTTCAAGTGTGTGCTGACTGCTGAATACGCATGTAGCAGCTTCCTTCTCGAGGCTCGCTAGGCAGCAGGTGTCCAGCTGTCTGTTGGACTCGTGCTGTGAGCAGCGGGAGTTCACTGTTTGTCTGCTATTCTTGTTACAGGCTCTGTTGTCAATATCGTCACTGACTGCTTGAAGTGCTTCAGTTTGGGCTGTGAATAGACAGGGTCGTGGGGTGATCCTGTTTACACTATGTTCCTTATTAACCCCCCCACCCTTTTTCTCCCCAACTCCCTTCACACTATGCTTTTCCTCCTCCAGCACTCCGTCCGTCATAACTCTGTGTGTGTGTGTGTGTGTGTGGGTGTGTGTGTGTGTGTGTGTGTGTGTGTGTGTGTGTGTGTGTGTGCGTGCGTGCGTGCGTGCGTGTGTGCGTGCGTGCGTGCGTGCGTGCGTGCGTGCGTGCGTGCGTGCGTGTGTGTGTGTGTGTGTGTGCACCGATATATGAAGCAAGTCCCATGTAACTCCTTTGCTACGGGATGTCCAGCCCACTGTGGAACACTGGGTGGTCCTGAACAGTCCTGACATGAGAGATATGGGCACTGGTAGCTGTCCCTGACTCAGCACTGGCGGAGACATGACATGGAACATCCGCTTGTAGGGGTAATTAACGGAGAGATGACACGAAACACACACCTGTAGGCTATCTAACGGAGAGATGATACGGAACACACTCCTGTAGGGTATCTTACGGAGAGATGGCATGGAACACACACACTTGTAGGGTATCTAACAGACAGATGGCGTGGAACACGCACCTGTAGGATATCTAACGGAGAGACGGCGTGGAAAAAATCCATCTGTAGGTTATCTAATGGAGAGATGGTATGGAACACATACCTGTGTGGTATCTAACGGAGAGACGGTATGGAACACACCTATAGGGTATCTAACAGACAGATGGCGTGGAACACACACCTGTAGAGTATCTAACGGACAGATGGCGTAGATTACACACCTCTAGGGTATCTAATAGATAGATGGTGTAGAGCACACACCTGTAGGTATCTAACGGAGAGATGGCATGGAACATACACCTGTAGGGTATCTAACGGAGAGATGGCATGGAACACACACCTTAGGGTATCTAACAGGTAGATGGCGTGGATCACACACCTCTTGGGTATCTAACAGACAGATGGCGTGGAACACACACCTGTAGAATATCTAACAGACAGATGTCGTGGA
Organism: Conus betulinus; assembly: GCA_016801955.1. Classification (NCBI taxonomy): domain Eukaryota; kingdom Metazoa; phylum Mollusca; class Gastropoda; order Neogastropoda; family Conidae; genus Conus; species Conus betulinus. Next base: position 246,215 of record JADBJO010002802.1, on the reverse strand, counting down.
ACACACACCTGTACCTGTAGGATGTCTAACAGACAGATGTCGTGGAACACACACCTGTAGGATGTCTGACAGATGGCGTGGAACGCACACCTGAAGGGTATCTAATGGAGACATGACATGGAACACCCACCTGTAAAGCATGTAACAGACAGATGGCATGGAACACCCCTGTAGGGTTTCTAATGGAAACATAGAGCGAACATCTATCTGTAGGGTATCTAACACACAGATGGCATGGAAAACGTACCTGTAGGTCATCTAATAGAGAACAACATGGCATGGAACATCTACCTGTACGTCATCTAATAGAGACAAATGGCGTGGAGCATCCATGTGTGAGGTATTTTTATTTGATAAAGTGATGGCATGAATTACTGTAGAGTATGTAATAAAGACATAACATGAAACATCCACCTACGAAGTACCTGACAATGACATTAGCATGGAACACCCACAAGCAAGTTATCTGACAGTCCATCTACCAGTTTGGAATCTGATACAGACTGACATGGCATGAGACAGCCACCTGTATGATCTCTAACAAGTATAATATGAACCAACTATTATGAGAGTATATAACAGAGGCATAGCATGAAACATCCACCTGTAGGCTATCTAACAAAGACACGACATTGGTGCATCCACCTGTGACTAAGTCAGATCAAACACGGAGCCGAAGGTGAGTACCAAAGGGAAGCAGATGAGGAAGGCGAGGTAGAAAATGGAGGGGGGGGGGGGGGGGGGGGGGGGGGGGGAAGGGGGGGGGGGGGGGGGGGGGGGGGGGGGGGGGGGGGGGGGGGGGGTTTCCTTGTTGCTGCAGTCTTATGTCGATAGCTTGAAGTGGCGGGAATCAAAAGTTTAGATCACTTAAAGGACACATATCGACTGAAACGTACAGTTGTAATTCTTGCAAATGTCGAGTTGCAGGACGGGGAGACGGTGTTTGTTTTGAATAGGCATATCTCTCATCTTCTTTCTTTTCTGTTCCGAATGAGAGACAGAGACACGAACTGAAGGGAGAGAGAGAGAGAGAGAGAGAGAGAGAGAGAGAGAGAGAGAGAGAGAGAGAGAGAGAGAGAGAGAGAGAGAGAATTGGCAGGATTACAGTGTCTCTCGGGCCTGGTTGACGCCGGGATATATTATGAAAGGAAGCGTAGAGTACAGCCCTGTCATGTAGTCTCAGACCGAAATGGAAATCCGTAGCATCATCTTCATCATCCTCATTCTCATCGATCAGCATTTAAAAAAAAAAAAAAAAAAAAAAGAAATTGGCAGGATTGCTGAAGTTAAAAATTTTAACAGGAACTTCTTTCATCTTCCTTCTTTTCTCTCCCTAATGAGAGACTGAGAGACGGACTGAAGAGAGAGAGAGAGAGAGAGAGAGAGAGAGAGAGAGAGAGGAGAGAGAGAGAAACGGGTGGGGTTGCTGAAGTTAAAAAGAGACCAACAGTCAAGATGATTGTTAACATGTAACCGCAAATTTTGAGGAACTGAAAATAATATCTGATTTCAAGTCCTTAAAAGTTGTGAAAACGACAGTAACGAAACGATTGGGTGTCCTCCCAAACTGAAGGAAGAGACTCACGTTTTAAACTTTGTTTTTGTTATTAGGAGAAGGAAGAGAGGGTCAAGACAGTGGGATTGGGGACACATACATTGGGGGTGAATAGAGTTCAGAAAAGAGCCGAGTGGACATTCAAAGGAAAGCAACTGATGTAGAGCTGAACGTAGATCTGATCTGAGTAGTTTCCCTTGCATCACGAACGTTTCGATCCCCGAATTCTCTCGTCATCCGCAGTGTCTCCGATGTGTGAGTGGTAACACTGATGCTAGATTGGTATCTTTCGTGCGGCAAATGGCTCGTCGTGGCATTTATAGCACAAACTTGAAAGCTGAAATAACTTTACGCACACGAGTGTGTGTATGTTGTGTGCTTCCACACACGCCGACGCGCATGAACACAACGCGAGGAGCTAACGAACATCAGTCACTGGTATTTGACACGACATTCACCAAATGCACACCAAGACACGCGCATTCTCTCTCTCTCTCTCTCTCTCTCTCTCTCTCTCTCTCTCTCTCTCTCTGCGATGGGTGTACGTGCAGGCCCTATTCATAACTACCACTAAGAACATACGTAAGAAGAATCGTAAGAAATAACATTTAGTCTAATATCACTCTTAGCAGAAAATTTGAATTCTCGACAGCGCAGTCTCTCTCTCTCTCTCTCTCTCTCTCTCTCTCTCTCTCTCTCTCTCTCTCTCTCTCTCTTAGTACAACTATGCATTAATGCGTCTTCACACACACGCCTATGCGGGAACGTGTATTCGAACTTCCATTATCCCCTCCATGTATTTGAAAGATGCCAACACATATTCTTAGCGATGAAAAAAAAAAAAAAAAAAAACGATGTCCCAAGTCCATTTTTCACAGATTTTGACGCGATTAAGAATCCGTTCAGTGCGCGCGCATGTGCGTGTATGTGTGTGTGCGTGTGCGCGCGCGCGTATGTGTGTGTGTGTGTGTGTGTGTGTGTGTGTGTGTGTGTGTGTGTGTGTGTGTGAATTGTCTTCTTCCTGCGGAAAATGGTGTTCATCTATTTTTGTCTTTTGACTCAATACTGGGTTTACCCATGGTGTAAAAATAGATGGTTTCCCCCGAACCACATCTGAATACTGTTTCGGCCCCCCCTCCCCCCCCCCCCCCCCCCCCCCTTCCCCCCCCACCCCTGTCCTCCCCCCTTTCACTTCCCTCATCTTCCCCATCCCAACCTCTCTTCCCCTAATCTTTCAAAGATCCCTCCCGCCCCACGTCCAAGCACTCAGTCGAACTCGTTTACTTGCACACACTTGAACACCCAACCATCACCATCACCACCACCCACCATCACCATCACCACCACTCTCTCTCTCTCTCTCTCTCTCTCTCCCCCCCCCCCCCCCCCCCCCCCCCGCCGACGTCTCACTCTCTCTCTCTTTCAACCCTCGACTGAGCCTCACTTACAAAACAGTAAAGTGGGTCAGCAATACTTCTGCGCAATTGCGCATGACTGCAAGCAGACTTGGAAAGGTTCCAAGGCCAGCTGAACGGCCGCGTCAGATAACAGGGCACTGTCGTCAACCTGTCTCTCCCTCCCAGTCAATTCGTGTTGTGGGCAGTATGGTTCAAATCGAATGCGTCAACAGTTCAGAATTGAAATACTCTGTTATACCACACAGGAAGCCGTGTTTTGTTTTTTTGTTTGTTTTGTTTTTTGTTTTGTCTATGTGTGCGTGCGTGCGTGCGTGCGTGTGCTTGTGTGTGTGTGTGTTTTGTGTGCGTGTGTGTGTGTGTGTGTGTGTGTGTGTGTGTGTGTGTGTGTGTGTGTGTGTGTGTGTGTTTTTATGCACAGAAACACTCGCAACAGTTTGATCGCGGAAAATAGAAGGCATACACACAGGGCTTATTATTCTATTCATCAACGAGGACTTATCATTATGTGTTCTAACTACGCATGGAAATGTTGAGAGGAGAAAATCGCGGTAATGTACACCAGTAGGGTAACACTATTGCAGTTTGTATATGAAAACAAAGGAGTGAAAGAGGAATCCAGTAAATTTGAGCGGATACACGAAGATACGTCCAGGTACTGTTCGTGGAAGGGGAACAAACCCTAAACACAAGACCTTGCAAGTATTGGCGTGTCGCTATTTTTAGAGAAGGTTTTCGTTGCAGGGTGTTTTTTTTGTCAGCTCGCAGTAGCCGTACGGTGTTCTAGATTTTGCTGTGCTGTGCATACAGAATTAACGTGGCAGACTGTTGTCTTCCAAGAAACCCGAAGGGAAGTGATTTCACCTTAAAGTGCACATATAGGGGGCCTATTTCTTTAGCACTAACTCTCGTCTACGTAGCTGCTTTTCGTGGGCGTTGTTGGTGTGCAAGTGGACGTTTGACAGATAATCGGTGCGAAATATGTGCTACTGCCAGCATGAATGCAGTGATCTGACAGGTTGCCGATTCAGTGTCCATTCGTTTCATTTGATGTGAAATCCATTGCTCCAAGCGAGTCACCATGCCATCCAAAAGGCGACGTTCCAGACGAAACAAACGTAAACTTTGCAATGCACTTACCACAGCGACAGCAGCTGAGGCGTGGTACACTCCTCCTTCAACCGTTCCAGAACAGACCACAGAATGTGTGTTGTGTGCCACCGATCGGACCAGTCTGTTCTAGGACCTCCTGGGCACGGAAAGTGTGCTACGTGCATGAAGGATACAGGTGTGCCTCACGCCAACGATCTTCGATGTCCCCCCTTGCCCTGACAGTCTGTATCGTCCAGAATGAGCGTTGTCATCGGCAAAGTGAAGAATGTGTGGTTGTATGCCACCAGCAGCCAACAGGCAGAATCCGCTGTCCAGCCCTGTGGTATCCATACTGCACAGACGTTGGAATTCTTGTGTCAGGAATGTGAAGTGCTGGTCTGTCCGTTGTGCAAACTGGCTGAACACGAAGGCCATGCTACCCGAAGTCTTCGGCTTGCCGTAGCAGATGCCAAACGGAGAGTTGCAGATGCCAGCAGCACTCGACTCCGTGACTTTGAAGAACGTCTGCGTGCTGCGTGGAGAGAAACGAGAAAAGAGGAGAGACGTTTCGTCAGACACGCAAGGAGGTGGCACAGACTATCCACGACCGTCACGCCCAGCTGACGGCTATCGTTGACAAATATTGTGACAGCGCTCTGCTGGAACTGGAGGCCTTGGCTGTGGATGCGGAGTCCTGTCTGGAGGAAGATGAACGCCGGCTGGAGGCTGAACTGAAGTCGTTGGCTGACCTTCAGGGGCGCATCGACCACAGTATGGGTGACACTGACATTCTCTCCGTTGACAAAGAAATACAATCCGAATGGAGCCATGACAAGATTATGGTTCGTCGAGCGTTGGCGTTTCCTTCCTACAGCTACAGATTAGAACATGACTCTGGGTTGTAACTACTTCAGATTTCCACAGCAAATCCATGGCTTTCAGTCGAGCGGAGCAGCAGTAACTGTGAATAAGTTTGAGAAGCCTGTTGATCGCTTCATCGGCCGTCCCGTCATGAAAAGAAAACACTCTGCCCAAGGTGTCAGTGGATGTGAAAGTCACGCCGGTGTTTCGTTGCTGTGACGACACAGGGGCCCATGTCCTGTCGGTGTGTCCCACAGGTCCGGAGAAAGTGGCCGTGTCCTACTCCATCTCGCCTGATCACCAGCATGGGGTCACCAAAAGCTTTTACCAAGATGGCCGACCCTCAAAGTCTTTTGACTTTGGCCTGTGCACTTTGGGGGTGGAGAGGGAAATGGCTTCTTTGTATACTTAAGGTATCACAGCATCAAAACGTTTGGAATATGTGTGCGTGGGATGATTTCTAAATCAGAAAGCAAGCTGCTAATACACCAAGACAGACACTGGTTCTCCATGTCGTACTTCCGACTGCCTTATCCCTTCAGCATGATTTACAACAGAGGCCTTCCCGGAAGTTTGTCCCTTCAAAGCTGTGATGTTGTGGCACCTTTGAACTTTGACTCCACTCGCGAAGGAGACGTCATGGCCTTTGTGGATCTGAAAAACTGCCACGCGTCTCCTTTGGAGAATCATCTGAAAGACAGCGATCGGGTTGTGAAGCTGATGTCTGTGTCCGGCGGGTTCACCTTCATCGACGTGTACCAACCGCCCTCGCCAGACTTTATTCCTTCCGACGTGTGCTTCTTCTGTTTGAATGACCGCACGGTGCTCCTGGTGTCTGACATGGGCACAAGTTCCATTCACGTGCTTGGCATTCGGCCCGTCGGCATGGGCGACAGAGTGTTCAAACGATGCCAGTTTGAGCGATATCTGTTGGCTGACCATGAACTGCTGAAACACCCTACGGCTCTCAACACGGATGAAAAAGGGGAGGTTGTGGGTGGCCTGCAGAGGGGGGCAGCTGTTGACCGTGGAGATGGTCCAGTGACGATGTGTGCTCCTCCTTTGGGCTGGGTGCCAAACGTTTTGGTTCTGAGGCACAGACGTGGACGGGCAAAGTGGACACACGACTGCCTTGGCGGTGCCCTCTGAACGTTCTGGATGTGAGAATTAACCCTTCGTAGAATATTCGCTTCAGTTGATAAGACATTCTTCATCTGAATGCGGGGGGTGACAACAGTATTGGGTCAGTTAATGTGTGTGTGTGTGTGTGTGTGTGTGTGTGTGTGTGTGTG
>JADBJO010002802.1:227500-235000 GCA_016801955.1 Conus betulinus | reverse complement strand
TGACGAGCTTTGTTAGATGGGAAAAAAGCAGAATTTGGGGCTGCATGACCTCGTTGATGTAAACCAGAGCAGTGATGCCTCATTCACGACCCCCACTGAGATTCTGAAAGATGACCAGGTCAAGCTTCGTCTGGAGGTCATGGTGCCTCAAATCGCTATGTTTGGGTCCACCCATGGCATTACTGTTCCGATACGTTGCCATCAGAGCGTAACAGGGTTTCCACTACGTCTCCCTAACGCGTTCCATGACATTGGCGATTCTGGTGGTGGAGAGAAATGTCTTCCAGTGCTGACGACGCCAGTTTAGTCTCTGCCTGGCCCACAGCAGACTATGCTGGTAATTAAGAGGCAATTAAGAGGTAATTAAGAGGGGACAATCTTGGAACCTTTGCTGGCTTCCCCTGTTGCAGGTCTCTAGTCGTCAGCCAGCGTCGCGGTGTCTGTTCTGATGGGACTGTGGCAAATCGCAATGTTCGGAAATCTGCAAGAGAGGTAATCTATGTTAGAGCTTGCGTTCACTGAGAGTGACTCCGCCGTTTTCATGGGACAGATGCCACTGGCGGCACGCCCAAAGCAGTTTTGCCCCATCAGTCATAAAAAAAAACCCGGCTAAGTCAGAGAAATGCCAAAAAAGGGATGTGAATGAACAGCCAGTAATGCTGTCACTATCCTGATCGTTATCCTGGTGTGCGTTTCACGTCAAAATAGCTGATTCTTTACATCTGTTTGCTTGACTGTAAACTGAGAAAAGGCTACTCTGTTTACAATGGAAAGACAGGCGTCATATTCCTCATACTTTTTTTCTGGAACAGGTCAGTTGTCCACCTATTGGTTTCCAAGGCAGTTCAGCAGGCTTTTGCAGGTGGAACCGGACAGTTTAGCTGTCTTAGCGGCCAGAGGTCACTCTGAGACGACCAGGTCTGGAACAATCTGCAACACTGTCTGTTGCCTCCGAACGGACTTACAGATGTTTGACATTCCAGGTGTGGCATTTAAAGAGGTTTGTCACCTCCCAGATTCAGGTCTTTCAGCTGCTCTTTCTCTTCTCTCTCTCTCCTGGGTTGGTTGTTGAACATGGCACGGCTGTAGCAACCAACAGTTTTATTCATGTGCCTTTCCAGAAGGCTGGATCCTGGTCTAAAGGTGTGCTACACAGAAGTTTCGTATATCACGTGCTAGTGGTTCCATTTCAGCATGAGCGTCTGTCACACCCAGGCCGTTCGATGACATGGCCTATAGCTTATCTCATTTGTTTATCTCGTGGAATTCGAGCACATAGTGCCCTTAGTTATGACAACACCAAACTGAAAGTTTTCGGGGTCGTCTGTTTGCCTGCATGGTCGCTCGACGATTTTTTGCGTTTCTTTGGTGTGTCAGATTTTGTGTGCGTGAGAGCATGCAGGGATCTGTATATCTTTCTATCATTTGTCTGTAAGTAATCCGTTTTTTGTGTTTGTTTGTTTGTTTGGTTTTTTTTTTTTTAACATATAGGATAAATCACTTTTTTTATATGGAGTGAGAGAGAGAGAGAGAGAGAGAGAGAGAGGGAGAGAGAGAGAGAGAGAGAGAGTATGCATGTGCTGATTGCGTTTTTTTAACATGAACGGGTGAAATATACAATGACCACCCTTTGAAGGCGATCTGCCATGCTGACCTTGACTTTGCTTAAAAGTTCAAAAACCAAAAGAAACTGAAGATGTTTAGAAATAACTGACATAGGAGAATTGTGAATTCATCGATCATGTGTGCGCCACGTGTTTATCAGTAAACAGTCAAAAGGCGCTCAGAAATAGGGCCACATGCTCAAGCTCGGACTTACTGATGAAACAAGGGGCAAATCTGCAGTAGCAGCCCTTGATTGTCACGTGTTCCTTGTGGTCTCGACGAATTGTCATGTTACGGTGGGGTTCGTCTGTTTCTGCATTCGAACTGAGAATGTTCGTTGATTTGGTGCTGGTTTGCCCCCGTTGGCCCCCAATGAGAATGCTTAGGGTAACGGGTTGGTTGGGGAGAAGGGTATGGAGTGTCTGTACAAATTATGTCCCCCTTCTTATGTAAATTGTGTGCTGCTTATTTCCTCGTTTTCGTTCATTGTTTCTGCACCTGCCTTGTGGATTTTTTTTTTTTTTTTTTTTTTTTTTTTTTTTGCTATTGCTTTTGGACCCTTTTCATCATTTACATTTGTGTTCTGGGAAATATTTACACTTTTTGATAACGTTGTCAGCATCATAATATACCATACTGTTGTCTTGCTGTTGTTGTAATCAGGAGACTAGGTAGTGAGACTACAGATGCTGTCCAGAATGGATACTAGCTGTCCATTCTGTTGTATATGTTAGTTTTTTTTTTAATGGCGATCTATTTTTTAATGGTGATTTTTGTTCTTACTGTGCCTTCTTTGATTCAGCTCAACTGAATTCTGTCATGAGACAGCAGAATGAACGCCATGGCCTGGTTTCATCCCGCATCACGGATGTCAGTAGTTGAGTTGTCATGTTATTCATTGATGTCCACTCTGTAGACCGGTGTCTTAGTTGTTTGTTTCTTACCCAGTCAGGATTTTTGTCCACTCTGTGTGTTGACAGCCTGAAGGGCCGGGGCGATAATGAAACTGACCCTTGGAGACCGGCGCTCAGTTAAGGTCAGTCAGGACACGACGACGCCTTTTGTCTAAATCTATCAGATGATTTTGACCCTTGACCTTGGTTCAAGGTCACCAGAGCTATATTCTAATCCTTGACGTGTTGATCGTTACAGCGACGCCAAACGAAAAAAAAATGCAATTAAGAAACAACGGTTGCATTGATTTTCTTCGTTTTTTTTTTTTAAGGCAGATTTTTCTTCTTTTTTTTTTTTTGTTGAATGGTTTGTGTTTGGTTTGTTTGTTTCAAGATCTAGGGTTTTTTTTTTTTATTGTTTGGTTTTATTGGCAAAATTTCTACTGGGATCTAGTATTTGACATCAGAGAATGCTTCCGTAGTATTAGATGTTTGTTTTATGTGCTTTTTTTCGGCTTGGTCATGTACGCAGTGTTGTCATTAAAATTCCACTTACTGTTTTGCACCAAATTTTGTATTGCGTGGTGGGTTTGCAAGTGTTTGAAGGTACAACCAAAACGCAGGAGAGTGCAAACGAAGGCTTATAAACAAGTGCAGTGTTGTATTCGGTTGTCCATAGATCAAGATGGAGAGGATGATGTAATCAAGCCTCACTTTCCCACTATTCGCCCTTGTCGGAGTCCCGTTCTCGCGCCGCAGGTCACGAACTACTTTTTGGCATCACAGTCACTGTGCCCCACGAGAGAATCGTTCAGTGGGCTGGGCTGCTCGCTCAAGTAACCATGTATGCCACTTGTTGTCCGCTTCTCGACGAGGCGAGGGCGGCCCCATCGCCTGCACGCAGCCCACGCGCTAACCACCACGAGCGTGCTTCACACTTTAACACCTGGACTCTTTCAGGGGCGCAGTGTGCCGAACAGACGATCAACCCGAGGACAGGAACAAGACAGACAGAGAGCCATTTAGACCAACAGAAGTGGTGAATGCCTTCAGTGTGGATGATGGAACTGTGATAACTGAAATACAAAGATATTCATTCCGACCAACAGGAAGTGGTTAATGCCTTCAATGTGAATGGTGGGAACTCTAGTAACCGACATGCGAAGATACTCATTCCGACCAACAGGAAGTGGTTAATGCCTTCAATGTGAATGGTGGAACTCTAGTAACCGACTTGCAAAGATACTCATTCCGACCAACAGGAAGTGGTTTAATGCCTTCAATGTGAATGGTGGAACTCTTAATAACCGACAAGCAAAGATATTCATTCCGAGTAACAGGAAGTGGTTAATGCCTTCAATGTGAATGATGGAACTTTAACAACCGAAATGCAAAGATACTCATTCAGTCTAACAGGAAGTGGTTAATGCTTTCAGTGTAAACAATGAACTCTAGAAAGCGAAAGGCAAAGGTACTCATTCTCTCCCATCGTAGTCTAAAGTCTGTCTTTTCATGCTTGGAGAGATGGTGCTGGTATGTTCTGTATCCAGCTAACACATGCACGCGCCACAACAACGCATGAGAACAGGACTTACGAGTGCCGTCTGTCCAAGTATGATGGAGGGAGCAGAGAATGGTATATTGTGCTCGTGATCTGTGTGTGCGGTTGTCACTCTCGTCAAACAACAAAGGTCGTCTGGTCACGTTCTTTCTTCGTCTGGCTCGTCGGTTGGTTGGTTTTGGTTTTCGTTTTCGTTTTCTGAAAGATTCTCTCTCTCTCTCTCTCTCTCTCTCTCTCTCTCTCTCTCTCTCTCTCTCTCTCTCTCTCTCTCTCTCTCTCACACTCTCTCTCACACACACACACACACACACACACACACACACACACACACACAACTCACACACACACACACACACACACACACACACACACACACACACACACACACACACACACACACATGCACGCGCACGCGCGCACGCACGCACATACACAATTCGATAGACAAAAGAGACGATTTGTTTATTTTAATCAATATTCATTCTTTCCGCTTAGTGTTGTTCAGTTAGTATTTGACGTATCAGCACGCGCACACACGTGCACGCGCGCACACGACCCATCCAAGGATATACATTGCAGTCGTTTGAATAACTATTTGTTGCACACACATATATTGATTTGTTGCACACACACACACACACACACACACACACACACACACACACGCACGCACGCACGCACGCACGCACGCACGCACGCACGCACGCACGCACGCACGCACGCACGCGCTCTCGAGCGTGCGTACACGCGGACGCACACGCGCGCGTGCGCCAGGCCCTTGAAAGAATATGAATGGTAGTTACATGTATTACTGAACGTTGATTTGTAATTACGAAACAAATGACACGTGAAAATATTGTAACTTGAAATGCTGACAACGGACAGTTCCTTACAGGGGCGTGTAATTTCAAACAGGGGGAAGCAGGGAGGTTCAGTATCTTATTAAAGATCTACATCTAGTTGGGGGCCGAGAATAGGGTAGTATTTTTCTCGTTTTCCACAGAAAACACTGACAAACAAACAAACAAAATCGTTTGGGGAGGTAGAAAAGGGGATAATGAATTGCCTGTTCCGCACATATTTCTGCCATGTGTGTGGTGATGACGTTTCTCTGTGACGATTTCACTTAATCTATGGCGCCCTTAAACATGGGCTAAGTGTAATTGTCTTTGTTTTTTATTGTTGTTACCAGTGTTCCTGTCACATACACGGAAATGAATGCAATTAATTTGAAACGTGGTATGGCATTCAGATCCTCGAGCTCATGCTCATTTACAATGATTTTCACAAAATTTGAGAACACATGTCAGACTGCCAGGAGTTCTGTGTTTATTTCAGTGGCATTAATAATCACACCATGCCTTTGTCGCTAAGAAACAGGATTGTAAACGTTTTGTGAGCGCTGAACAGCACACTTAATTGTTTGTATGTATATTTCTTTGTTCGTTTGTGTTACTGCAATATAGCCCAGTACGTCCATTTTGTTGATCATGAAGTGCCACTTTGGTTGACAATGACTAAGAAATACCACGGCATGTAAAAATTAATGTTTGTTAGATACGAATAGAGCGAAACTCAGTTTGGCTGGCCTTTTTCGTTTGTGCTGTCCCATCTTCTGTGCCATCTCAGTGTCGTTGCACCCACGCCGCTCATTCCGAGCCCTCGTCCACAGCCACAGTCCGGTCCGACCCACCACAGTTCTGGCACCGGCAGTCCACAGGGAGCAGTCGATGTCAGTCGTCATGAGGCAACCCACCAGAGGAGACACTGCATGCTGCTGCATTACTTTGGTGGTGCTTGTCATGATCCAACGTATGCAGGGCACCTCCTACTAAGCCCCCTACTGACGACAATAATTGCATAGTCGCAGGCCCGGTGAGCGCTCTCCCTTCGAAGGGGGCACCACGTCCGTCCAACGACAGTTCCCATGAATTTCCGATACCGTGACTCCAGCAGAATCAAGAAAGGCCATAGAGTGGAGAGGTAATCAAAACAGAGGTCATCATTACAGCAGGGCGTGAAGGGCCACAGAATTCTAGACATCTTTTTTAAGATGCTGATCCATGAAGATCAGGATGATGATGATGATGATAATGATGATAAAACGTTTTCCATTCTCGTCTGGTCTGCTGCGTGACAAGGCTGTACTGTGCACTTACTTTTATGAAAAAATATCCTAGCGTCAATCAGGTCCGAGAGATACAAACACCTGCAGTGTTGGTCCGGAAATTTTAGCAATGCCCCCAGAGACGCATCTAATAACAGGATGAAACTCGACTATGCGGTCCCAGTCTTCCAAAGTGAGTCCATAGCAAACTCAACTCTGGGTAGGAGCCGGTCAGGGCAGAATAATCCCATAAATGAATAGCTCTGATGGGAATCGAACTACCGACCTCCCAGCCGGAAGTCATCGATGATAACCACTTCGCCACGGGGCTGCTTTAAAATCAGGGTTTATACTCGTGTATTGAGGAGTGGGAGAGAAAGCCAGTGCAAACGTTAATGAAACAAAGTGAACTTGAGTATCATCCTGCTGTTGAGTTCAAAAGTTTTCCCAAGAAATGGACGTGAAGGATCAGATTTGTGACCCGGAGACAAAAGAGGATGGACTGAGGGAAAGAGGGAGGGAGAGGGTGAGCAGATGTTACTGAGAGAACTGTTGTATGTGGAACCTGTTCTGGTGGCGTTCCTACCCCACTATCTCCCTTCTCTCTCTACCGTCCCCCTCCCCCTCCCCCCCCCCCCCCCCCCCCCCCCCCCCCCCCATCGTCTCCTTCGCACCCATCCACCCACACCTCATCTCTCTGTGCGTGGTATTGCCCTCCACCCCTTTCAACTCCAAAAAAAACTAATTGGAGACGAGGAACAAAGAGAACGGTAGACATCCAGTGATACAGACAACAAGGGTGTCATAAGTCCACGTCACCTGGTCGACAGGTCAGAATAAAGTGATGACATAGCCTGCCGTCTCCAGTACCACATGGAAGAGCTCTACATGTCGTGTCCACGTGATCTCTTCCAAGTCTTGTTACCCCAGAGAAAAACCCCCATTTGATAGGTATGGTGTGTTACCAATGGCAAAAGACGAACAGTTTCATTTTCGTCTTGAAGCGCTTTAGTTACGAACGCATTGAAATGTGCACATTACACGGTGATAATTTTGACAGTTTTCCGATTTCAGGACTGCGAAAGGTGGAGAAAATCAGAAGTGTCAGCTTTTACGCCTCGTAGCTTATCTTTCCATCACAGTCCAGTTACGGTAATATTTTCTGTCCGTCAGCTCTTCTGCGTTTTAGTAGTACAACTAAACATATAAACAGTAAATCAGTTTTCACAGAATGCATGTCATAGTTCTTTTCACCGTCAGATTCTCTTTCTGGCACAAACCCAACATCAAACCCGGCAGTTAGGATCGTCGTGTTTAGATTTATACGTACATAA
>JADBJO010002802.1:210000-222500 GCA_016801955.1 Conus betulinus | reverse complement strand
ACAGCGAGTCGGACTTTATAGCTGATCAGAGTAACATGCATATCAAATTCTTACAGGACATGAAATACCCACCTGTTCTATTGTCAGTGACAACTAAACTAGGTGGACAAGTGGAAATGTTCTGTTCATATGTATGTTGGATAACCACAATCTGACTGTCAGTGAATGAGTGACTGAGCAGCCAGCTTCAAGGCAGATCGATCAGACTTGCTTCCTTCCTTCTGACTTTCACTTTCACTTTGACTTTCACTTTCTCGCCACCATTTCCCCGAATTTTTTTTTTTAGAACGAAACCCTAGACCCACAGCAGAATGCTGTATACCGTGACAAAGCATTTACCATGAAGAAAACGTGGTAGAAGCGTTCACGTGCTGTGCTGATCACCTCAGAAATGGTAGATGCACACTTTTCTTTTTATTTCTCCTCTCTCAATTGAGCATCACGCGTGTGCAGAGCATGACATTGCTGGCACGTTTCAATCGATTTTGCCCGCTGCTTTCATCAACGGTCTCTTTACTAGGGAGAGCAAATAGAAATGTGGAAGGCAAGATGAAGATCTTATCTAGACGTCTGCTTGTTTCCAGGATAAACTATAACAAAGAATAATAATAATTTCTGGCCATACGGTAGAGAAAATACTTTCAGTCTTTTATGCCAGGGACACATAACATATTCTTGTTTCTACTTATCTCCAGGACAACTAAAGCTAATTTCTGGCCATAAGGTAGAGAAAAATATTCTCAATCACTGATGCTGGAAACGCATAGCATAAGTAGAGAAATAATTCCTCAGTCACTAATGCCAGAGACGCATAGCATGTTCTGTTTTACGTGTTGATGTCAGTCTGGTGTAATCTGTCTGGAATGCATGGTTACATGGCTGTAAGCGCGCAAGGGAAGTGACGTCAGCGGGTCTAGAGGAACAAGCAGACTAAGATTCCATGGAACTACTGCCTGATTTGGAGGCAAGGGTTGCCTGTTCGAATTCTGTAGGTCAGTTTCGCATCGGTTATAGCTCGTTTGGGTCATGAAAATCTTATTGAGAGTCAAGTCAGAAATGTTCCTGGTCTGTCTGAGTGTCTGTCTGTCTGTCTGAGTGTCTGTCTGAGAGAGAGAGAGAGAGAGAGAGAGAGAGAGAGAGAGAGAGAGAGAGAGAGAGAGAGAGTAATATAACTGGGTATGTGTCATGACGCTCAAAACAAGGGGTGCACTTTACTGTCTCCCATATTATTATCTTTTAAGCTATAGGCCCTGAAACTTGAAAGCATTGTTAGTCTGAACACTATGTGTGTGTGTGTGCGTCCTCTGCTGTGCTATTCTCAGGTCACACGTTGACGTCACACACCGTTATGACGACTCTGTGACGTTAGCTTTAAGTGCAGGCAGATGAGGAGGGGTGAGTGGGGGGGTGCGGTGAAAGAGAGAGAGGGTGGGGGGGGGGGGGGGGGGAGCAGGGATGATCATGAAAGTCACAGGAAAGAAAGCTGTGTACATGGCAAGCTTTCCGTTCTATAATGTTGAATTTTCGGTCAGTAATCTAAGTGTGGGAGTTCTCTCTCTCTCTCTCTCTCTCTCTCTCTCTCTCTCTCTCTCTCTCTCTCTCTCTGTGCGTGCGTGTGCGCGCGCGCGCGCGTGCGCGCGCGCGCGTGTGTGTGTGTGTGTGTGTGTGTGTGTGGGTGCTTGTAAAGATATAACAATCAAACCTATCACCAGCTCATTATTTTCTTCACACGAACCTATCACCAACTCATTGTTTCCTTCATACAAACCTATCACCACCTCATTATTTTCTGCATTTGAACCTATCACCACCTCATCATTTTCTTCATACGGACCTATTACCACCTCATTATTTTCTGTATATAAACTTACCACCCACTCATTAATCCCAACATTTGAACCTATCACAGCTCGCGTTATGTCCAACCATAGAGGACTTCAATCCTTCTCCAACAGTCTCCTTAACGCCTGGTTCACGTTGTTCCAGTGCTGACCGGAGACCCCGACTACACCCGGTTCCGGCAGCTGTTCCTCCGACAGATGTGCCAGAGACTGCTCAACGGTACGCGCTCCGACCTCTTCCAGTTCTGCTTCTCCATTCTGGCCTCTGAGGACCCGGGGAGATTTGGGGAGGAGGAGTGAACTCTGTGTGTGTGTGTGTGTGTGTGTGTGTGTGTGGGGTGAGTGGTGATGAAGGGAGGAACGGAGGGGACGAAAAGAAAACGGAGAGGAGACGGAGCCGAACAATAAAACGCGCTTTGATCAGTTTCGTAGAGTCCCTCATTGTGTGTATTCTGCGTTGTCCCGTGGACGGCTGCAGTTTACATGTCGTCCATGAATAGGATGAGTGAGTGAGTGTGTGTGTGTGTGTGTGTGTGTGTGTGTGTGTGTGTGTGTGTGTGTGTGTGTGTGTGTGTGGATCTACCCTGGCACCATACGCTTTCGCGTTTGCTGGTCCGAACGCAGAGCAATGATTTTTTTTTTTTTTTTTTTATAGAGACTAAGACGGTGAGATCGAGAGGATGAGGTCTGAGGAAGCAGTGTCATCATAATGTTGGTGGTCCATTCTCTGAAGCAGAATGAAAGGCGTGTAAACTTGGTATTTTGGTCGAAAAAGAAAAGAGTTCAACGAAAAATTACAGATTTTAGTAGAAACGTGTCAACGTAATCGATCGTTTTATTTCTTCTGATGTATCTTCGTGGCACCTTGTCCGTTCTGGTCGTCTTCCAACTAATTCAAAAAATTGAGCGGCAAAATGGTAATGAATATCATTATGCTGTCTGAGTGGAACGTTAAACACATGTTTCTTGATTCAGGTAGGTGCACGCGTGTCTATTGCGCTGACCTCATGAGTAGGGGCCTATTGAGAGACTGACACGATGGAGGCGCTCAAGGTGTGAAAAATACAAAGTACAGTGGACTGCTCTGGATGGAATGTTGGCTGTCTGTGCTGTGTCCGTGATGTTTGCAAGGTGTGGTTGTTTTATGTCAGGAGGAATGACTGAAATGAATGGCATCGGAAGTATCATGGAAATGATGCTGATCAACATAGGCCTACTTGTTTACTGAGTTGAGGCTCCACGTTCCCTTGTGCTCCTCTTCTTATCTGGACAAGGAAAAAAAAGGGGGGGGGGGGGGGGGGGGGACAATTTTTTTTTTTTTATTTTGTCGAGAGGGGGAGAGGAAGAGAGAGTAGGCCTATGCCTGTGCTGCATGCACATGTGTGTATTGATGTGTACCTGAGTTTGGGTGGCCCCTGACTAAGTGTGTGCGCGCATGAGCATCTTAGTGTAGTGTGCATGGTGCGACACAGCTGTGTAACCGTGTTCGTTTTGCATCACTGCACATATGAATTAAGATGCACGGATAAGTACTTATCAAACGGATCAGTGACTGTCAGCTGTTGCACTCTATGCGTTTTGTGACGTTTTTGGCTAATGTGTTTTTGATGACTAGCTTTCTGTATGTCCGGATGATTAGAATCTATATACACTGGAATTTGGGTCAAAAGGGACAACAGAAAAGAAGACTACAGAAACTGTCGGATGTTGTGTGCTCCCTCGCCGTCCGCTCCAAAAAAAAATTTGTCTCTTCAGTCAAACTGATTTAATATGACCATAAATCGGTTGTCTCATTTACCAGATTCATTATAGGAAATAAATGCATATTTTTGTTACAAAGCAAAATGCAACAATGCAGCAGTCTCATGGTGCAACGAGGCACCAACCTCCATGGAACATGTAGCAATGTTACAAGTTCCTGAGGTATTCTCCACTAACAAAATATAACATTGTTGCGTAATTCGCGAAAAAAAAAAAACAGTTGTTACAATTTTGGTGCTCTTTTTATGTTTATTTATTCATTTAGTTACTTAGTATGCGGCTTTGTAACTAGTTGCATAGACCTTAAAAGTACTGTGTCTTCCTGTTCTTCTGTAAGACATTGTCCGTTTTTTCCCTGTCAGATGATCGTTCGCTGTTAGGCTGGTGAGATCTTTCATGACTTTGTATGCTTGCTTCTCTTTCTTCTCCTTTTTCTCCTTCTTCTCCTTCTTCTTCTCCTTTGTTTGTTGTTCTTTGTTGCTGTTTTATTGACGGTCGAGGTTTCTTTCTTCAGTGTCATGGCACTGTTTGTCAACCATGTTCCCCGCTGCTCTTTCCCTAAGTTTTGTTTTTTTTTCTTTTGTTTCTCTAATTTCCCTTTCGACAGCTTTTTAGCTTTGCCCCCGCTGCCTCCTTTCTACCTTGAGTTCTCTACTTTTGCCCCACCGATCGCGTGCTTCAGCCGTGACCCAGGGTTTCTTGGCAGGGTGATGTTCGCCAAGGACGTCATTCGCTGTTTTGGTCACTGCTGTGTTGAAGGTAGTTGATCAACAAGTTCATGTCTGTACCTTCAGCATCGAGAGCAGTGAGCGGTGCAAATTTTCCTCCCTTTGCTGCTTTGGAAGGTTTCTGCTACCTCTGTGATCTTCGGTTTATCAAGAGCAAAGCTGATCCTTGTGTGCCGCTGTTTCTTCGTCTTCTTCAGATTGAACCTAATGGTCATCATCATGTGACATTTAGGAAGTTACAAAGAATATCACGCCTAAAGTGTGTTGAAAGCCTCTCTTTCTTTCTTTGTCCCTTTTTCTTTTTCTTTCAATTTTTTTTCTTGGTATCTGTTGGCTTCAAACACTGGGGAGAGGGGTGCTAGAAGGTAGTCTTCCCCCACCCCCTCTCCCATATTTTCATAGGGGAGCTGATGCCTCCTAGTCCCCTAGTTTCGACGCCACTGCCATGTACACATTGAATTAATGTATGTAATTCTGTACATTTAATTTGCCTGGTGCATCACTATCAATAGCAGTGTATCGGACATGTGTGTCATGTATGTAGTACATTGTTTGTGTATTCTAAGAGAGAATAATAAATTTGTACAACCATGAGCGTTGTGTCTTTGACTCCATGTGTGTGTATTGAGTGTATAAATTGATCCACTGTCTGTTTCCGTAAACTAAGCAAGCAAGACTTGTTAGGGATAAAACAGAAAACGCCGCGCCGTAAACGTGTCATTCATTTGCCTAATATTTTTACTGCTTCCGGGTCATTTTGTCATGGTCGTCAAAAATGCTCAGAGACACCAGTGGCTCTAATATAGTTTGCCGTCCGCCGCGGACTCTCAAATAGTCCTAGGAGTTCCCGGATGTTATGCCTGTGCGTCAGGTTGTCGCCACTTCAGTCTAGAAGCTTGGACAGGTGTACAAAATGTGCTGTTCCCTCATTATGTTTGTATTACAGGGGCATTTGTCGGTGTCTGCAGTGCGGAACCTTTATGAACATGTGACGTTTGAGCTTGCTGTGACCAGTTCCCAAGCGCATCACCATGGCTTGGTCTTCCATGAAAAGCTGGTAGCAGACGTTTCTGTTGTTATAGCATCTTGATCTCTGGGATTTTTTTTTTTTTAATTTCTTCATAGGACACTCGCTGATTCTCCTGCTCTAGGTTCCCTCCTTCATTAACAGGTCTGTCTAAATCACCATTCCCAAGAATGTTACAGTAAAATGGGGATCTTTTGGACTGCAGAGTCTTCAGACAGTTGTACCGCAGACACGGCAGTGGCAAGGTGTTTCTGTTCCTTATTGTTGAGGAGTGGTAAGTGCCCGGAGGATGACAATGCATGAGAGTTGATGAGCACCCTGTCATGAATTTTATTGCTTCTCTATGCCAACAAAATGCCATTCCAAGAGTTTCAGTCTCCTCTCGTTATTGGGTGGGGTGGGGATAGCTTTGCAGACCTTGGTCCCATCTTTCAGTGTGAACACCATGACTCCACCTCCATTGCGTGTTGCTTGCTCAGCTGAATCATCAATGTAAGCATAGGCCCAGCTGTCTGCGGGTCATTATTCTTCAGTGAACAACAAGGTAAGGGCCTTCTTGTTTGCATCAGTCCGGTCTCCTGCTTCTGGACTCCTGGTTCATTGTCTTTGCTTTGTGGGGAGTGTTTTCTCCTCCAGGCAGGCAGCGAACAGTACGTTGACGATGACTTGGTCCTGGTTCATGGTCTCTCGGTCCTTTCTCTCCATGAAGTAGGCTTGATGAATTAAGCTGCCTTTCTTCAATCTTCGCTTGAATGAGCTCTTCGTCCTCTCATGCATGGCATAACCTTCAAGGCGCCTGAATTTCGCAACCTGTGTAATATTCTTGGTATCCCGATTTCAAATGTATTTGTTTTTGTTTTTAGATTGCACTTCAGTCAAAGTGTCAGTGGCATGGATTAGTGTTGATTTTATTGCACCAGTCATGATCCTTGAGTCCTGATTCTGTGCCTTGGTGTTTCAGGTTACAAAAATAGAATTCCTGGTCCAGACGCAGAAGCAACACATCATGCTTTCATTCATTACAGGGCAGTGAATTAAAATATTGTTATAAGATTCAAAGTGGGTTCAAGCGAGTGTAGTCACGTAGCTTCTGTAACTAGTTAGATGCGGTTTGTCTGTCCAATATTTGCTGCAGCGTCGATCGTTCTTTTTTTTTTTTTTAAATGTGTTGGCCATGTCACCACAATAGCCGATTCAGCTCGAAGTCCCCGTATACATGCCTTCTGGAAATTGTGTTGGCAATTTGCTGGTTTTTTTCCCCCCACCTTTTCTTCTTTCTTTTCATGCATCTCTTTGACCTTGGATTTTGTTTTGGCTTTGGTTGTTTGGTTGGTGGGTTGATTGGTTTGTACTTTCCTCCCTCCTATACTGTCATCCACTGTTTTGCCAATCCTTGTTGAAGAAAACTGTCTGTCAAAATCTTATTTTGTCTTGTTACAACTAGTAACATGCCAGCATTTTGTTGGAATCTGGCGATCTGGTCGCGTGACCGTGCTGTCCAGACCAGACACTAACTGCCCACTCTACAGTGTCTGTTTGTCCACGTGGTCTTTTTCCTGTTCGTTATTGCTTTTGTGGCACCTGTGGGTTTCGAGTGTTTTAAAAACTCGTTTGGTGAACTGCGCGTAATATATTAAGGGCACCGCTGGCATCCTTGGTACAGCTCCACTCTATCTAAAGAAAGAAAATCAATAATGTATCTGTCATGTTAAGAAATATGTAAGTCGTGTAGATTGTGGTGTGTTGTTGTTGTTGTTGTTGTTTGTTGTTGTTGTTGTTGTTGTTGTCAGAACAGAACTATTTTTCATTGTGTGGTGACAGTTTTCAAAGGCTCCTGCATGGTCATCCGATCAGCTGGCTGATACAACAAGAGTCGAGTCCCGGCGGTAGTCACGGCGACTTAGACAGTAAACATGCTGGTAAGTTTACCCAACTTATCGCGGTGCCGTGAACTTAGGGTTTTGCTTGGGAAAGGAAGAAAACGCCCTGTCTGACACGGCGTATGTCACAGACGACAGTGTGGTAAATCTATGGACTAAAGATAGCCTGGTGTCACAGACTTCCTCCTGACATGATTTACGTTTCCGTGAGGAACGGTTTCGGGCTTGACCTTTCTCCAGAGGATGGCGCAGACATAAATCAGTTAATCTCTCTCTCTCTCTCTCTCTCTCTCTCTCTCTCTCTCTCTCTCTCTCTCTCTCTCTGTCTGTCTCTGTCTGTCTGTCTGTCTCTCGTTACACTTTAAAAGCAAAGGATCACAAAATTCAAAAGAAAACTGATGCACATTACTAACAGGACCAACGCAGGACATGGCTGTCAACCCAAACCCACTTTCCTGAAAAAAATTAATACACTACTCCTGTTATTACGCACTTAGACAGTACCGACAATCAGTTATGTGAATGTTGTTTTTTATCACTCGCTTCTCATAACACTTCTACTGATAAATTACACGGACGTTTACCACGTTGCCCACTCCTAGCGTACATAATAGTAATTAATCTTGTGGGTGGTTTTTTGCTTTGTTGTTCTTCTGATCCAGGTACAGGAGAGCTACGGTGCTGCGTAAATGATGGTGGATGTCGGCTTGCTATCCGATGTCAAAACAAACAACCCCACTTTGAAACTAAAACATATGTCTGTTTAGCTTTCTCGGTAAATGTAATGATATTGACCTCCTCTGAGGAAGATGTGTGTGACTTTTGCTTGTCGTGGAGGAAGATGGCACCATTTGTCTTCTGTGGGGACATATTGACGGGTTGAGAGTAAAATCGTTTGACAGCTTGTGGCTACGGTAATTCATGGCTACCGGATGTGGCGAATGCCTTTCAAGGGTGAGAACGGAAGGAAAGTGTACAACCTGACAAGGAAAATGATGTTGGCATTTTGTTCCTTTGAAGCATATGTGTGGATTGATTGCGTAACATGCACTTGAGTGATGGGCTATCCAAGATCTGTTGATGTAAGGTTACCCAGTAAAAGTACTGGGGGCAAAGATTGAGCAAAATCAGTTCTAGTTTCCGGAGATTCTTGTTCGAGACACTCCGTCGTTCCTGTCGCTCTCTGTATTTCTGCTTAATCTTCAGTTTCTGTCATCTATCTTTTGCTCATTTTCTCCTATGCGTTCATCTTACGATTTTCCTACCGATTCATACTTTTTGCCACTTTCTGATTTTCAGAACTGACCCTTAATATTTTGTGTTAACAACGGTTGACATGTGTGATGAAAATCGTAGAGTATGTCAAACCTCCATTACGTTGTCATCGTCCTTTGCCACGTTCTGTCTCGTGAGGTATAAGTGAGGTAAACTGAAGGGGTAACCAGCCTTTAAATGTCCATTCGTATTGCTCATTAGGGCCAGGTTTGTTAAATATGATTATTTCTACAAACCTCATCAAACGTTTAGGGCCAGTTGCTTTATTTCGTGCAATTTCCATCAGGCTGGCATGCTGAAACACGAGGCCTATGATTTCCAAGCAACAGTGTCTCAAAGCAAGTGACTGAGTATATGTCATAGTCAAACGATACTGGGTGCATGTCACAGTCAAACGATACTGAGTATATGTCATAGCCAAACGAGACTGAGTACATGTCAGTCAAACGGGACTGACTACATGTCATAGCCAAACGAGACTGAATACATGTCATAGCCAAACAAGACCGAGTACATGTCATAGCCAAACGATACTGAATACATGTCATAGCCAAACAGGACTGAGTACATGTCATAGCCAAACGAGACTGAATACATGTCATAGCCAAAAACGATACTGAATACATGTCATAGCCAAACAAGACTGAATACATGTCATAGCCAAACGAGACTGAGTACATGTCATAGCCAAACGAAACCGAGTACATGTCATAGCCAAACGATACTGAATACATGTCACAGCCAAACAGGACTGAATACATGTCATAGCCAAACGAGACTGAATACATGTCATAGCCAAACAGGACTGAATACATGTCATAGCCAAACGAGACTGTGTACATGTCACAGCCAAACAAGTCTGAGAACATGTCATAGCCAAATGAGACCGAGTACATTTCATAGCCAAACGAGACTGAGTACACGTCATAGCCAAATGAGACTGAGTACATTTCATAGCCGAACGAGACTGAGTACACGTCATAGCCACACAAGACTGACCACATGTCAGCCAAATGATCATACTTTTCCAAGCAAGCATTTCGCCTGGCGATTTGCCATTTCCATTCTATTGACAGAGACCAGAGTGAAATTTGGCACAATTGTCCAGTCTCCGAAAACTGTTCGTCATGTGACGCATAAGCAACTGACAAGGCTGTCCTCACGTACGCTGTTATGCACTTGCTAATATTCAAGGTTTTAATATATACACTGAAGAAAATTAAAGACAATATGTTTTACGAAATGTTAAAAGCGATATCAGATTTTCTTTCTTGTCCTTAACTTCTGTTTATGTATGCATACAAAATTTCCACGGATCAAAATCGTTTGGTTAATGATTTGACAGTTTTGAAACTGTTAAAATTCATGCGTATTATTTCCCTCAACAGGAAACGTGTGTAAATGTAAGAATACATAATCCTGTTCCGTGTAGTTTGTCGAGGTTTAGATCATACGTCTTACTTGATGTTTGCAAACTTGCTTGAGGACTTTGTGGTCGGCGGACTAAAGCTATAAACATCCTGTTGTCATAGTAATAAACATCACAGCTCTGCATCCCCCCCCCCCCCCCCTCTCTCTCTCTCTCTCTCTTTTTCTGTGTATTCAGACTGGACTGTTTGTTTTCTTGCTGTTGTGAAGTTTCACGGCAAACGTCGTCTCTTTGCTGATCGTATGCGGATCTTGGGGGGAAAAAAAATGCATACTTAAAGAGACTAGGGCCTACGGCCATACTCCCTCTGCTAACAACCTGACGGGCACGACTTGCTTCATTGCGCAACCCTGACGTGATGATGAAAGAGACGGCACAAGTGAATGGTGAGATTTATGGCCCTTCAGCCTGACACTGACAAATTATTCATCTGGTTTGTTCTTCCTTTCGTTCCTTTGGATGTTTCTCCAACTGTCAATCACACAAGGGTAAGTTTGTTACCAGGTCATTGCTGAACAGGTGATTCAGACAGCTGTCACTACCAATCCCACAGACGCTGGCTGAATTCGGCAAATCATGCAGCTGGATATATCTCTCAATATGAAGATGAAATTCAACTGATCAATACACAAATGAAAAACAAAGACAAAATTTTAACAGATGGTATAAAGAAAAAAAAAACAAACAAACAAACAAACGGAGAGCAAAATTTAAACAGCCTAGTTTCTAATTCAGCTTCTTTCCATTTAAAATCCACTTCAATATCAACAAGGCAACTTGTCTTGAAGACCCAGAGATAAAAAAGTTTGTATTTTGGTCAGCAAATAGTTCAAATACATCAAAATCGTGACTTCATCTGACTGGCAGGAAAAGCCTTCTGAATTTTAGCTCTCTGTTGGATACTTGATGGGTGTACACTTATCACCCTTGTCTGGCGTGATGGATGGTGCCGTTTGCTGTCCTCTCTCTCTTGCCTGTTGCGTTCGTGCATCAGCAAGTTAAAAGAAACGAAACAAGATTCACACAAATTACCATAAATGTTCACAGGGTTATTTATGACTCAACATCTTCTGGCTGATGAATGTTCAGGTGTCCAAGTTCCAAATCAACAAGAAAAAAAAAAGGGGGAGATAAACTGTAAACTGATGATAGACCAAAAAAAAAGTAAGAAAAAGAAAATGAAGAGAAGAGGTGTTTATGATGGGAGGCAATTTTGGTTGTAGTTTACAGCTGCCTCTCTTTATCATTTCTTTTTCGTTTGCTTGCTTAATTTTCTTCTTTTTTTTTTTCCTTCTAACGTTTTTTCAACAGTTCTTGTTTACCATTATGCATTGTTGTCACACACACCACATTAAGGCCATTACATGTATGTTTGATCTCGGCCTTGTGTGTGTGAAAAATGTTTGGAGAAAAGCAAGTCTTGAACATTGGCTGGAGAAAAGTGAACCTTGATTTTCCTTATGATGAATATTGGGCAGTAAGCCTTGATTTTCTTTACAATGAATATCAGCAGAAACGACCAACCGCAGAAGCATGAAGAACATTTGAAGAATTGTCTTAGTTAAAGTCACTTGATCGTTTTACACTGTCAGCAATTCATTCAAATACAAAATTATCAAATACATGATCAGGTGCGTCATTCCATTCACTGGAAGTAACAAAAGGGGGTGTGGGAGAGACAGGCAAGAAGAAGAAAATGTTTCCAATGTACAAGGCAAATGTACATGGGTGAAAACCATTCTTACATCCTTCACTTCTCACAAACACCAACAGCACTACCATTATAGATAATTTATTACTTGTAGTTGTACACTGTACGTACATCAGATAAAAACAAAAATCTCCAATACAAAGATTACTTCAATCACATATCAGAATATCCATACATAAATATCCCACTGATTTCACACACAAAAAGAGGGGGGTGGGGGTGTGGGGGGCAAGATGGGGTAAGGGGCAGGGGGAACATATATGTTTATACAAAGGCAAAGAGTTTCATCACTTCTGGGTGTTCCTCCAACCATGTGCCAATGCACACCAGGAGAAAAAAAAAGGGTGATCAGCACCTTTTGTGCTTTAAATAATCAATCAAGCATTCATTCGGTACCGTACCGTGCCCTCCTGTCTTAACTGGATTCAGAATAGTGTAGCCATTCAGAAACATTCATTGCTGGTTAAAATCTGACGTCTCCTTCTCAATGAACTTTTTTTTTAAAAGAAGGGAAGGGGCTGGGGGGGCTAGGCATTCAAGCTCTTCACATGGACTGCAATTATATCCTTAATAATGAACAACATTTTAAAAGTTTTAAAAGAAACCTTTCATTCGAGAAAAAAAAAAAGGTCATCAAACTGACCTTTAATTTACTTTTGTTTCATCACATCCACAATTCAGCTTAAAGTTGATCTGGTTTTTTTTTTTTTTTTCAATCTCAAATTATACTGCAAGCTAATGAGTTAATTAATGTATAGTTTCATATGATTAAAAATACAGACATTGTAGAATTGATCCTTTCAGATATACCTCCGACTTGTTTTCAAGATCAGATATTCAACATGTCT
>JADBJO010002802.1:162500-205000 GCA_016801955.1 Conus betulinus | reverse complement strand
TGAGATTAAACAAAATGCACTATTCTGGCAGAGTAACCCCAAACTGATGGCAGTGAAGGAGAGGTGGAAAAGTAGAGAGATAAGATTTTAGCTCTAGCAGTGTTTGGCACAGGGAGCACGATTTTTCTGGTCAGCATAAGAGCACAACTGCTAGTGAGTGAACAGATGCGCGCCTCAAGTTCCTGTACTTCATGTCAGCCTTTTGGTGGGTTACGACGACGCAAAAATACCTGGCATGCACTTGGATACCTGGAGAAGATATAAACTTCATTATGCACCCCCCCCCCCCCCCCCCCCCCCCCCCGCCCACTGAAATGCGTGTCCTCTGTGACTTGTTGGTTTGGGGAATAATGAATAACTGTTTCCATAGAATAAAAAAACGGCTATGCTGAGTGACACCATCATATTAAGCTCATGGCAGGATATCAGTGCTATATGCAATAAAGGCAATACAGTAGGCATTACATGGCACCCCAGCTGCAAGACCAGAATGCAGGCAAACAGTCATCACTGGAAAACTGTTGACACACCATACCCATTTTTTCCATCTCTCTCATTCATGTACAAATTTCAGGCTAACATTTGTCTCAGCATTCAACGGATGCCACAACTGACTGACGATTAATTTGTGTTCTCTATTCAAAGGCAAGATTTGGGAAATGTAAATCGGTGGGCAGAAATACTGGGCAAGAAGAGCACACTGCAGAGGTGAAGGAGAAAGCGAACCAGAGATGGAGCTGGTTTCAAATGCACTTCTGTAACATGCAGTTGCTGCTGTGGCGGGTTTCAAATGGCTTCTCTATCGACAGATGTTGAAGTTGCTTTCTTTTTAAGCATCCTTATAACCCCTTTTTTTTTTCTTTTACTGCTAAACAGGAAGCTTCTCTCCAGGATGATATTACACTTTTTTAACTACAATATCATCTGTCTCTCTTAAGTACAAAGCCATGAAAAGGGGGCTGTTTTCATATAAAAAAAAAAAGGCAAGTTTAATGAAAAATTACAACGTAGCAACCAAATCAATATCAGCGGCGCAAAAGGGTGGAAACATCAAACAAAGCAATCCCAGCACCGATTGCACATGTTTTCACTTCACCGGCAAGTTGAACATACCTGTGCCAGACAAAAACCAGAGTAATCTGCTGCCCTATACCCATGATAACCTACCAGCTGACTATACCCATGACAACCTTAACAACTGACTATACCCATGACAACCTTAACAACTGACTATATACACATGACAACCCTAACAGCTGACTATACCCATGACAACTCTGACAACTGACTATACCCATGACAACCTTAACAACTGACGATACCCACAACAACCTAACAGCTGACTATACCCATGACAACCTGACAACTGACTATACCCATGACAACCTTAACAACTGACTATACCCACAACAACCTAACAGCTGACTATACCCATGACAACCCTAACAACTGACTATACCCATGACAACCTTAACAGCTGACCCTGACAACTGACTATACCCATAACAATCTTAACAGCTGACTATACCCATGACAACCCTACCAACTGACTATACCCATGACAACCCTAACAGCTGACTATACCCATGACAACCCTAACAACTGACTATACCCTTGACAACCTTAACAGCTGACTATACCCATGACAACCCTACCAGCTCACTATACCCATGACAATCCTAACAGCTGACTATACCCATGACAACCCTAACAACTGACTATACCCATGACAACCCCATCAACTTACTAGTGCATAATTGTCAGCCAAATTCAGCTGCACCATATCACTGACATCTCGGACAACTGATGAAAATGTAGACAGTCACCTGGAATATCTCCATCCTAGTGGAGATTTTGTATAAGTCATCAAAATTATGATCCCCCTGGACTTAATTCCTTGCATTAGTTACACACAACAAATGCCATACATCAAGCTTTTGTCTTACTTGTCAACTTGAAACCTTTTCTCAAATTTTCTTTTTTCCCCACAAATGAGCAGCAGAGATTCCATGTTTCAAATGCGAGACAGGAAATTCTCAAGTTCACTGCTGAGAGAAAAAAACAATGAACAAACAAAACCACGGTTCACAAAATGCAACAAAACATAAACAGTGAATCACCATCACAATCCTGTGTAGTTTGTAATGGCAGCAACAGGCTATCACTTTATATCAGACGCTGAAATAAACAATACCACTGAAAATAATTCATATTTCACTTTCCACTATTACATAAGGGAGAAGGCGCAAGAATGGACCACAGAGAAATGAAATAGTTAAGAGGAAGTATAAGAGAGAAAGAAACAATTACCCTAACAGACCCGATGTCCAGCTTCTCATTGTTTGATGGTTTTTTGGTATTTCCCCACACTAAACAGAAAATGGAAGAGCGACAAAGACTGACAGCAAGGAAAGTGACAATTATTCAAGCAAAATACAATTGCATCTATGCCCCTGACTAGGAGGCAAAGACAACAGTGTAAAGATGTAACATGTTTTCATTCCAAGTATACATAAATGCTTTAAATATATATTTTCTATGACTCTTATGGAACAAAAGCATAAATTATAGTTCCTCTGTAATGTACATACCTTAATGTTTCATTTTCATCTAAATGCTTAAAAGATGTGCCATATTACAATCCTTATCAAAAAATGTTCTATAACAGTGACATCCGACTCAATGTTATAAAACTAGAGAGAGAGACACCTCGACTATTTCAAGGTTTTCCTGCCAGAATGGTATACCTGTCTTCTTCCTTCCTTTTGAAATATGCCAATCTTCTCTGCAATCCTGGACTTATGTCTACATGATACAGACTCCTGGCAGTGTCTTCCACACACTGCAGTCAGAATGGCGGTGAACTTACATCGACAAGTGAAAGACAAACTGTCACTGAAATGTAAAAGCCAAAAATGTCTGAATGTATGAACCTACACAGAAATTAGGATATCCAAATTCTAAGTATTTGTGGCACTTCGCCAACACACTTAAGAGAATGGGGATTACACAGTCACAATGTCTCAACAAATCAAAGAGAAGCTTCTCTGCAAATCATCTGGACTAACCTCTCACTCTTGACAAGCAAATGTGTGAAATCACAAGACACATTTCAATGAACGACAAAGCACCAGCCATTGGTTCTGATTGTTCGCCACTTGTTGAACTCATAAGGAAGACAACTATGCTGATAGCTGAAGTTGATATTAATCAGAGCCAATCTCTTCCTTGCTTTCTCATTCTCTTACTCTCATTCTCTCTCTCTCTCTCTCTTTCTCTCTCAAACACACACACACACACACACACACACGCACCTGAGTATTACAATCAAAGGTGATAAGGCCTTCTCATCAGGGACCGGTTGTATGCAAGGAGCTTGAAGTTGACTCTCCACTGTCCAAAATTGTGGAAGAAAGCAGATTTTTGCACAACTGACAGAAAAATCACCGTCTGTTATCTCTGTAATATCTTCAACTGATGATAACATCTGCTGCATATGACTACTAATGAGAGCCGTTTCCATCCAGCTTGAATGTAGCATACAAACAGTTTGCTAAAATGGCCCCTTAGAACCCAACATCATAGCTAGTTACTTCTGCCCTTTGTGGAAGCATCACTACTTTCATAACTGAGGAGAAAAGCTTCCCATTTCTAAATGCACACGCCATGGGGAGAAACAGACCTCAAACTTTTTTGTCCATAGTGAAACTTTCAAGTTCATTACAAATACTAACAAACGAGTTTGCCAATGGGAAAAAAAAAATCAGATAATGGCACCAAAATACTTTAAACCTGCAACAGATTCTACATTATCCTGATTTCTCACTTTTGCTTCTTGCATACTCAATAAAACAATGAAAGCATGTCCTATGTAATATTAACATTTGCCTACTAAAAGACTCCTAGAGTTCGAGCACCAAGTTAAGTTTTGAACCTGCGACAGATTCTACATTTTCTTGATTTATCTCCTTTGCTTTATGCATCCTCATTAAAACAATTAATACATGCCACATGTAATGTTGACATTTGGACGTCAAGCAATTCTGTCTAAAATTATCACAGGAATAGTCTCTAAGGAAAAATGAACTTTGTAGACTGGAGGCTTGGACAAGTGAAAAAAGGACTATGGAAGTCTATATCTGTTTCTACGATTATAATGTAATTAATGGAAGAATTTCAGTCTCTAATGCAGTAAACATCTTGATGAAATGGACAGCACATAAACCAATCAATCAATATAAAACTTCAACATGAGAAGACAATACACCATTTTGTTCCAGTAAGAAAAAAAAAATCATGAACAAGAATAATCATGGTTACAAGAGATAAATTACAAAGTATGAACTACATATGTATTTTCAGATATACATTGTTAAGAGTCACATGTGATATTCCTTGTTTGGAAAGGATTCAAATCGTGTGCACACTGATAATTTAAATATTCAGCAACACTGAATTCACAAAAAGTAAATTACTCCAATGTCACAATCCAATAATTTACTCTCTCGTCCCACACACACATACACAAACCTGCATCACTTAAAATAAAGATACATAATAGTATGGTACAAAGGCTCCCAGTCTTCAAGCACATTAAGTCAGTGCCCCCCAACTGTCACTGGCACACAGAAGCCTTCATTCAATCATTACCTTTATACAGTTGTGTTTACACACACGTTCAGACTCCTGTATGCATAGTATTGTTCCAGTTTCTCCAGCAAAAAGTCGTCTGGACTTTCGACAGCAGAGATGATCATGCTGCAGTGATTATCATGTTCCATAGATAAATCATGTTGCAGTAGCAGTCCCAGTACTAATACAAAGATCACCCTGCCATTTCTTCAAACGTTCAAATGCAATGCTGACATGCATTTAAATGCACTTCAACTAATTCTCACCAATATTCATCCTGAAAATATGTCTTATAAAAAAAAAATCAGTAAGCAGTCATTTCAACTTGCTCTCTACAAATAATGAAATATGATCATTGTCACTATCAACACATGTAAATTCAGTTTGGTAGTAAATCAGTTCGATAGTAATTGCAGTCAGGTATCCTGCACACTGTAATATTTTTCTGTTCGGCAAACTTTTTACCGATCATACAGCAGCTCTAGACTCCATCTTATTCATACCATGTTGTTTCTTCTCTTCTTTACCTGTGTTGCGAAATGAATCAAAATGGCTATAAGCAGCATCAGTGCTAGGGCAGCCTGCTATCTGCAGTCTCGTATCTGCACTCTCAATCGATCAACACAGCAGTGAGGGAATCATAAACACTCCTTGTGACTCTTGCTCATCCCTGAGGGTCATTTCTTCTTCTGCTGTTGCTTCTTCTGCTCCTTCTCTCGTGCTTTTCTCTCCTTTTCCTGAAGCTTTTGTTCCTTTTCCTTCTCCTTCTTCTCCTTATCTGTGGCAGTCTTCAGTTCCTTGATCTTCTTTTTCAGAAGCTCGCGGTCCTTGCTGTTGACAATTCCAAGAGCCTGCATACCAAAAACAAAACAAAACAAACAACATGTAAATAAACACGTGTGTACATATATTCATACTCATTTATACAATAAAACAAAGTAAAACATGTTAGATACTCAAAGTAAAACATGTTAGATACTGTTTAAAAAGTTTATGTGTACAAACAAGTTGATTCAAGTTCTAGCCCAGCACACACACAGACAGCTGCTGTATGCAATACAAAAATGCATCCACAAGCTTTTATATGAATTTGGAGTCAGGAGCTGGCCAAACGTTAGTTTTCCCTCCCTTAAAGATGGCTCCTCTGTATATACAAATGAACAAAATAACAGTTACACAAGCTGTTTCCTTCTTTTCCCACCTCATGAACCCTAACAGGCATACACCCTAAACTTTGTGATGTAAGGACTGATTTCCAGCGATGTCTTCCTCTCTTACAATTCCTGTCAATCTTTCTTCCTGATCCCAACAGTCCAGCACGTGCCCCCACACACGCACACACACAGACACACACACCACCTTCAGCTTTGATCCATCCAGAAGGAGAAGCTGACTGCCAGTGATGTTCTTCTCCATGAAGTTGGCCGTGTACTGCTCCAGCTCCAAAGCAATCAGCCAGTGACACACGTGCTCCGTGTTCCACTCCGCAATGCCACATGACTCAAACTGGTTCTGACTGCGCTTGTTAGGGGACACATTCTCCTGGAGATCAAATATGAATCAGGATCACTCAGAAGTCATCGATTCAGAACCCCTACGCAGAAGGGTACTTGGAAGATCTCAGTCATCTGCCAAGATTGCTGACATCCCGAATCCACCCTCTGTACCCAGATTCACACCAAAGTGTTTACCCCCACCACCATCCATGACCCTAAAAAAAAAAGGGCGACATACTGCAGCATGGGAGAGGGGAAAAACTTCCCTGTTTGTATATGCTTTTCTGTTTTCTGTTACTTACTATTCATACAATTACAGTCATGTAATATGTAAAAGTGTGTGTGTCTGGTCACACAATTCTGCATCCAGCATAAGAACAAGTCTCTATCAGTCTGTTTCATGTCTTATATCTCTATCATCTATCATCATGCGTACAATCGGTGAACCCCACCCATAGACTCCAATTTCCTTTCAGTTTTCCCCACACCAGTTTTGCCTGATGTCAATCCTCCTGTTTCATAAAATGTGGGTCATATAGATACGGTGACAGATCTTTGGGCACCAGGGATCTCCAAGTCAGGTGACTTATAGCCCAGCCAGCCTAACAAGCCCACATGTGGGCAACCACAGCCCTCCACAGAGGTATCATAACCAGTCGTTTGAGTGCTGCCCTTCAAAGACTTGCTCCCCTATATGCTGCATGGTGCCCAGTATCACGAAATGAATACACCACTGCAAATCTACCAGCACCTCACAATAAGAACATCATAGCTGATAACACAATGTCTACCTCAGCAGCAGGAGTGCCGGAGATGTTGAGTGTGAATCCCGAGCGAGCAGCCCCGTCGTCTGGCTCCGACACCATCAGCGATGATGAGATATCACTGTTTGAACTCATCGCTAAAAAGAATAATATCAAATTAAACTGTGGTTAGCACTTACTTTTAGTTTAAGTCAAGAGGAGACAATAAAAGTAAAGCAAGACTCTTTAACGAAAGAAATAAATGAAAATCAGAAAGAAGCAGACTGAAGATTGACAGCCAGAGTCAGATTAAAGCAATCAGAGAAAGAGAACACCATGTGCTGCACATACTCATATATGTCTGCATTCAAGCGCATGCAAACTTGAGTGTAAAAGTGTACATATGTCTGTGTCTGGCACAAAATATTCGACAAACAGCACATATATCTGATCACATAAAGGCATGTTCCAAGGTAAGAATGACAGTGTACGTATGCCTGTCTCTATGGCTGGTAATATTCAAGAAAAAAAAAAAAAATAGAACTGAATATTGAAATGTAATCTGCACTCCATGCATTAAGTATGTATGTGTGCGTATGCATAAGTACACTGAAGTATGCATGCACAGCAGCATCTGCTTCAATCATGAAGGATCAAATGACACAAAAATCTGTTAAAACTGGAAAGTGTCATTTCCGTTATAACTGTACATCTTTTCATGAAATTCACTTCAAACTTGTTGAGACATGAAATAAAAAGTAAATTCATTGCAAACTTTAGTGACATAAAACATAAAACGGTAAACAGGTAAGCACGAGCTGCGCATGTACATTTGTGTAAACATCACTGACACAGACATAGATCAAAGCGCATCTGTGCAGCTGATCTGACAACATCTGAAAGCCAATCGATCTTCAGTTGTCTGAGAACACTGATATATATATATATATATATATATATATATATATATATATATATATATATATATATATAGTGTGTGTGTGTGTGTGTGTGTGTGTGTGTGTGGGTGGGTGGGTGGGTGGGTGGGTGCGTGCGCGTGTGTATGTATGCATGTTTGTGATGGTACATGAGTGCTTGTGTTTGAGTGTGTAAGAGAATGGGACACAAAAATCTGATGGTCATGTGTGGTAAACTGCTGAGAAGCAGTTACACAAACACTAAAACAGACAGCATGCATTGGCACCCTCCAGTGGGGGTCACACACTCATGCTGGCCCCGCATCAAAACAATGTCATCAAGAGAGGGCTTTTGTGTACAGTGTCCTCAATATGCTGGATCAGGACTGGAGCCACTGAACACCTCTGAAGTGACTTGGCAGCAGCGCAGTGTCTCCTCTGGTGGGGTGCTGAATGGTGACCTGATCTTAATTGCTCCCAGAGGGCAGCTGGGGCTGTGATACAACAAACCTTAATGTCGACGGGCCAAGTGGAATGACTAGCTTAGGAGTAATGACACTGAAGCAGCTCATAATATGAGACAATAATAACATGATAATCATAATAATAATAGAAAGAAAAAGAAGAAGAAAAATATTGACAATAAATAATCAAATAATAAATAACCAGATCAATAAAAATAACTACATACTAATAAGATATACAGAACCTTCATGCAAAACTTGTAAAAAGACCCACAGAAGAAAAAAGAAAGAAACTGAAACCGCACTTAAAAACTAATATCATAAATTGTCTCTCTATTTTTTTTCTAGCATGACATGCAGTAAAGAATACATTTTGAGGCCCTTGAAAACATAATAAAAAAATAAAAGGCAATTATGCACATACACACACGTTTCATTCCCGGAGATAAAACCCATCAGTCAGGCCCCATCACCCATGCAATCAGACTGCCCAAAAAAAGAACTAGTTGTCTGCCAATTCTTCTTGCTTTACACACACACACACACACACACACACACACACACACACACACACACACACACACACACATGCATTTTATGACCTAGTTATGAAGATCCCAAGCCAAGTGATGCATTCACTCAAACAGCTTTCAAAGTCATACAAAACTGACATGCATATCCCTCACTGACACTCCTCATGCCCTTTGTTTACTGTTAGATTATTCATATCATCGGTGAATCTTCCTTTCCTAGCTTCATTCACACTCTCAAAACTGGGCCAATGCAGGAAGATACTCCACAGTTAAAAGAGTTGACATGCTCAACGTTAAATACCCACTGCACAAGTTCCCCATGCAGAAACACACTGCATCTGGCAGCCAACACATGCTTAATGTGGAACAGCTAAAGACGTTAAGTCCCTTGGCCTAATGGCCATTGGGGCAGTGAATTGTTCACCAGTTATTCCACTAAAAGCTACATCTGGAGGCACTGAGGTCCCACACTTCATATGACTGATGTCTCACTCTGGCTTCCTGGGTTCCATTCTCAAAACCAACACATTGCTGACAACAGTCCTGTTCTACCTGTATAGACAAACTCCTGAACATACTGAAACATTCTTAGAATAAACAGTGACTGTGACTGTTGCAAAACAAGGTCACTATTGTTTCTGTGTTCTCCCTTTTATCTCATTTCACTGACAATGCACACACATTAAAACCTGACACGCGTTGTACATTCACATTCCTTTTACAACATATGCAAGCATGTGAGCAACAGACACATACATCCTTCAGTGGACTGACATAAAAAGATTCCATTACAAAACAGAATGCCCATTCCTCCCTCCCTTCTTCCCCTTTCTTCTTTCTCCAGTGTCCCAAGCTCATTATCAACTCACCATCCAAGTCTGAGAAGCTGCCATCCAGGGATTTTTTAGATAGGAGCATAATACCGGAGGATGGGGAGGCCAACGACGGGAGTGAACCTCCCTCCCCAAGAGACTTGCTGGACAGCAGAACAATGCCATCCCCTCCTTTGCTGCCGCCCCCTCCTCCTCCTCCGAAAGGTAACTTGGGTTTCCGTGACAATTTAGGGAAGGAAAAGCCTAGTGGAGGCAAGGAGACAGGAGGTTGTGTGTGAGGCACACAAGACATGCACGTGGTTCCACCGCAAGCAGAGGCATCAACACTAATCAACACTTGATCTACGTGACAGGCAGATCATTCCAAATAAGTGAACACTGCAGTCCATGCTGTATCTCTTAATCATTTTGTAACCAACACAACAGCAACAAACAAATCCCAACTTTTGTTATTTTGTTAGTCATATTGATTTTCTTAATGCAAACAGCAATGGATTCTCTCCACCACCACCCCCTCCTCTTTCTCCTTCCCCCCCCCTGCAAAAGTTGTTTGTTATCAATGATCTGACCGACTCTAAATTTTGCCACTAGTTCTGAACCTCTTTTTTCACTGCTGGGGGATGTACACAAAAATAATGCACACAGAAAAAAGCTGTGGTTGAGGATTGACACAGGAGACGACAGAAGTACTCAAGTACAGATAGCAACAAAAGTGCGAGTTGCATACAGCTTTACTTTAAGGTCAGCGTATGTCACAGGGAAGCTGGAGACAACATACTGTGCAAAATAAGCGTGCAGCATCCTAGTTCCACATTTCCCATTCCATATAATTTTGCAAAAAAAAAAAAAAAAAGAGATTTCAAAGCCACTTCTCACATGAACTTATTTTACGACCTGCTCCAGTTTGACAGAATACAAGTCTTACATTTCACGCGATAAACTAATGAATGGTGCAGCTACTTGACATATGACTATGTCTCGCTTGACAAACATCAGATGAGAACTGGAAAAGCCTACTTGTTAACATAATGGTTCAGATGCATGTATTCAACTGCCACAATACTGGGGCCCAATACTGAAGACTGAAAGAAAGAAGTATCAAAACAGATTCAGGTAGATCTCGGTGCAAATTAACACTGAGTACCAATCCAGCAGTCAGAAGAGCACTGCTAAGGCTGGGACAAGTGCCATTTAATTGAATCTTGGCCCGTTTCATTGTGTGACATACCTTTAAAGAAACACCTTTGAAATGCTCACTGCTCTAAATTGTGAGAACCTCTTTCCAATAGCTGTTTCACATGGAGACAGAGTCTTGTAACACACCCCTCTTGACAATCTTTATTTTTAAAAATTTAACCAAATAAATGTAATCTATCTGTATTGGCAACAGTGAACTTCATTACATATCTAATAGTTCATTTCCTGTCATTAAACACTGCAGGTCACAAACAATAAGCAGATATTTTCACATCATCTAAATGCTGTTAAATTTAGTTCTTTAATGGACACCCAGAGGAGGTCAAAGCCTATTAAACAGACAAAATTTGTCTGTGTCCTGTAGTTCTTTAATGAATACCCAGAGGAGGTCAAAGCCTATCAAACATACAAAATTTGTCTGTGCTCTACAGTTCTTTCATGAACACCCAGAGGAGGTCAACGCCTATCAAACGCACCAAATTTGTCTGTGTCCTGTAGTTCTATCAAACACACAAAATTTGTGTCTGTGTGCTGTAAGACAGAGTCATCAGAACATAAGAGGAATAATCAAATTCGTTAATATGACAACTGCACTGTTATGTCTAAGGAGCTCTGTTGTATGTTTACTGTTATATGTTTATCTATATTTATTTACTTTTTACAGGAAAGTGCTTGTACTGCCCTCTCTCCTTTACTTTCGTCATAAGGTCCCCTTTCCCATATCTTTTCATGGGTCCACTCTCCCACACTGTTTTTTACAATATCCTCCTCTCCAACACCTTTTGTGTGTTTTCCCCTCTCCCATTCTATTCTTATAATTTCCCCTCTCCCTTATTTTTGTCATGAGGTCCAATACCATTTTCATGGTGTCTCCTCCCCCACACTGCTTTTTATGGGACCCTTCTCCCACACTGTTTTATGGAGATCCCTCAATGATACTGTTTGTCCTCTCTCCCACACTGTTTTTAAAGTGACCCCTATCCCACATAGTTTTCATTCTTAAATAGTTTTGTTCCCTTTTGCATTTTTTAAGAATTGAGCTCTAAGATTTAAACTTTGACCACCCACAGACAACCAACCCTGGCCACCACAGCCATTTGCAAGTTATACTGCGGACAGACAGATAAGACCATAAACAACACCTGCTCTCCAGTGCCTTGACCCCCTACACTGGGTAACAAATGGAAACATGTCGAAAGACACAAACTCTTCAATCGCTACCTACCTCAACACTTACACTCCCACTAATGTTATGAATATGAACATGCTGATGCACATGCAGCCATATTAATTTCACTAAATCACTCTACTAAATACCCTTTGTATGTTCTGCAGGATTTACTACACAAGCAAATGGCATATGCATTTCAGTACACATACACATTTCCATACACATAGCGTACGATTACGGTCAATAAGCCAGATACCAAACAACCCATAAGAATCAATAAATCACAGTACTGATCAATAAAAAAAGTCATATGCACAGCACCCAAATGACAATAAACAATAAGCCATATATATATATAGCATCCCATAAAACGGTATTTTCCCACTAAATAATTCATTATGTAAATTATCTGTCAAAACAAATGTCTTATCCAAACTTGGCATGGAACAGTGCTATATCATCAGGATCCTCAAAAAAAAACGACGACGAAAGGACAGCAGGAATCAAATCATGCCTTACAACTAGTTTGGCTGGATGAGTGATGCCCCTAGTGAGTTCACTTCATGAATGATTGACAAACAGTTCAGTTTTAGCATCTTTTCAAAGCAAAACAGGGAGGTGGGGGAGGGTGTCCTAGTGTTTGGAGAGGCAAGTATATAAACTACTTTCAGTGATAAGAGTCCAGTAAGGGCCCTATCCAACCTGTCTCTCTTGCTACATCTGGAGGGTGAAATTAGTCCATGCCTTCTGTTCT
Organism: Conus betulinus; assembly: GCA_016801955.1. Taxonomy (NCBI): domain Eukaryota; kingdom Metazoa; phylum Mollusca; class Gastropoda; order Neogastropoda; family Conidae; genus Conus; species Conus betulinus. The sequence continues at coordinate 192,260 of JADBJO010002802.1, read as the reverse complement.
GAGAATGGCACAAAGTGACATGCAATAAGAATGCCTCAAAGAGGAAAAAAAAAAAACCTTTCTCATGAATAGGGCACTGGAAATCACAGTTCTGGTGAGAGATACTTCTAAATTCTCTGCTTAAATGCTGCACTTTCGTAAACTTTCACTGACCCAATCAGCGTGGTCATCCATACCTTGTTCATCCGAATTCGAACTGAACATACCAGTGTCATGAAAGATTTGGTCATGGTCAGTGTACACACAGGCCCCCCCAGCCAATGGTCACCAGTGCTTGCCCTTCTGCAGCAGGGATGCCTGCTGAATGTCCTCCCAGCAGGACACCTTTCAACCCTCAGCGTTGCCAGGGCACAGCAGCCAAGGACATCACTGATGAATACAACTGCCCCAGCCACTCCCCATTACTTTCAGGGCTCTGAGCTCAGAGCAGGCTGGGGTGAGGCACTGGCCTGTCTCCACACCAATACTGAACCAGGTAGTTAAGAGAAGCAAGCATTTCTCTTGCCAAAACTGGGTGGGTCATCATGAAAGTTTATGTGACCACTGAATTTCCTAATAGACTGTAACACTCCACAGGACCAGTTCTCACATGACTCAAGTTGCAAGGTTTGAGGGGAAAATTTAGAGCAAGAGACGCAGATCTTGTGAGTGCAGGCTCAAAGGGGCTAATAACAAGATGGCAGACTGATGTATGACTCTGCATCTGAAGTAGATGGCCTCGAGAACTATGAAAGAGACTCCACAGCACATGACAGTGGAGCCAAATGCTGGACAGAGACGGAGATAAAGCACAGCTCACAAGCATCTGCAGATGTTAGGAAGAGGCCTCCTTAACTGAAGTGAAGCAGGCTTAAAACAGCACATGACAGGATCCAAGAACACCGAAAAACTAAGAACGAAATTTTTTTTAAAAACCAGCAAGGGTCATGTTCCCTTGCCAGGGAAAAGGAGAAAACTGAACTATTTTTAGGTATGATTCATGGAGTGGACTCACTATGGGCAATCACTCTTCAGCCTAACCAGTTATGGGGGTATAATTTGCTGCCTTCTCTGCCAGTTTTCTTTTTTTCTTTTTTTTTTTTTCAAACAGAACTTGATAACATGGCAATGTTCCATGCAAAGTATGAGCAAGGTGTTTGCTTGGACAGGTAAGTATGTGAAAAATCAATAAACAGAAACTTGCATACACACCATAATCAATAAACAACAGGCCATGTACAAAATACCTCATAAGAATAAATCAAGAAAGATGTTTTTTTTTAAAATCAAAAGCCATTCCCTGAGAGATAAAAGACATGAACTACTTTTCTTCAGATCCAATAAATAAGCCTGTCTACACCCATTCAAAGTTAAATTCTCTTTAGTACGGCACATTCTCACTTCCTTCAAACCATTCTATTCAACCCCAAGATGAACAGAATGAACAATACATAGACAGATAGATGCAGGTATGTTTATATATTGGAGGCACAGAAGATAAGGCTCAAGAAAATAAATCCTAAGTCCTTTCCATGAGACCCTCTTCTTAAATCCTTTCATCTTAGTTATTAATTCATCTATCCATCAGCTGTAAATCCTGTGCATAGCCACCTCATAGCTTAGCAGATGTGGTGTAGCATTTAAGAACTAGTCCGCATTCAGCGACACCTGGATAAAACTAAAACTGAACACACTAGTGTCCTCTGTGTTCCTGGACTACATTTGTTAAAAAAAAAAAAAAATTCTTCTAGTAGATTTTTTTCACATTCATAACAACTGGTGTTATTTCTCTTGTACATGGTGGCATACTCTGTCATCAGGAGGAATATTTGTCTAAAAAGGTATGTGTCGAAAGTGGGGACCGGAGATTTTTCTTCCTGTTCTTTAAAGCTTCACTGATTCTTCCTCTGATCTGACACCATCGAACATTTTTAGGAAAACTTTCACACAGATGTGACGAGATCTAACCAGTCTAGTGAGCAAGATGTCAGACTGTTGTTGCAAGGTCTGAGGTTTAACTGAATTAGTAAGGCTAGAACAACTCTCAGCAGAGTTAACATCTGTGCAGACTCCAGTCCCCTTCTTGTCTTTCCAAAGAGATTTTAAAGCAAGGTCTTGTGCCTGAGTGTATGCAGAGAAAAATCTTGCACATATGTTAAACACCCTTCCACCTTTCAATGAAGTGTTTGCCGTCATGTGCTAGTAAGAAGGATGACATGGAAATAAAATACATGTACAGTGGTATGTTTTAAGTCATTATTCCGAAGACAGAATAAGGATATCTTAATAGTGGTATTAAAACCTATCACATATGCAAAAATTTCACCTGGTCAAAATCGAACAAAAAAAACGTAGAAAGAAAGAGAGAAAGACAGATGAGATATCCACTAAAAATGTTTCATGAGTATTTTCTAAACACATACAGCTACTCGCTTGTTCATGAAAAGAAAAAAAAAGATTATCATTTAAATATCTCTCCCACAGAGCTCCACAGAAAAGCAAGGTTTCTCCTTGTTTAAACAAAAATCCCACCGACATGTAAAAGAAAAATTATGTTCATCAGTTTACAAGGACATTACTGCAAGTAATTTTCCTACACTTTCCTCATTTCTTCCCCAATTGTTTGACTTCCTTCTCTGTTTTCACTCATTTCAATGCAAATCGTGTTCAAAGCAGTGTTAGACATCAACTCATGCTTTTTTGTGGGCGTGGGTGGCAAGTGGGGGCAGGTCGAATGGGGGGTAGACACACTCCTCTAAACATCTAAATCTTGAACACAGTGAGCCAAGCCTCACAAAGAAAGTAATGACTGTGATCACTACCATTCCAGAGAATGGAACAAGAAACTGACCCAGTACCTGGCCAACCAGGTACCAGCCAGGTAAAGCAACCCATCACTCACCTTTGCCGGATGCTGGTTTGCCAGACACGGAGGCAGCAGCACTTTCCTCTTCCTCCTCTTGTGCAGACTCAGGGATCTCTGACCCCATGCCCCGGAACTGAGGCTTGTTTGGATCGTAAGACATCTGAGATACTGAGGAGGACGTGTCTGACTGGCTATCGTCCTTGCTGCTACATTGTGGAAAGACAAATGTCGATTAATCTTACACAGCCAGGTAATGTTGCGCTGCCAGCCAACTGCTGAGAAAGCCTGCATAAAAGGCAAGAAGAAGTCAAGCCCAAATGCCTTGATTTTCAATGGTATGCTGATTATAGTATTCTTTATATACATGCAAGACAACATATATATGAACATTTAAAACAATTTTTGCACTTAACAACAGTTCTAAGCATAGCCAAATGAAAAACAAAAAAACAAACAAAATGAAATTACCCTCCATACACATTAAAAGCTCCACATTTTTTTTTTTCAGAACAAGAATGCATCTAAACAAAATGAATATAAATGTAAGCACACAGAAATGTCAAAATAAAATGGCAACCACTAAAAAAATGCCATTAAACAATTCTTAACTCTTGTGAGCAACACATGTAAACATCAAAGGGCACAGTCCTTCTGCACACACAAGCTGTGGTAAAACCCGAACCACCCCATGTTGGATGTGCATAACCATCAAGAACATCATCAGATATGAGAAAGGGGCAGCTGTGGCGGGACAAGTCTGGGTTGAGAAGATGAAGGAGACATGGGGGAAATCAGAATGTAGAAAGAAAGAACAAAAACAAAGAGCAAAAAAAAGCTCTGATGTACCTGGTGTAGCATGTACATCAATTCATAACATGCACACCAAAAGAATTGTTGATTCCTTTCCTTTTCCTAAATAAAACAAGAAGAAATCAATTTCATGGTCGACCTTTCTCAGCCAATGCTTCTTTTTCTTTAACTAGCGTGTGATTCAAGTTTTTTTTTTCTCTGTTTGTTTGTTTATTTGTTTGTTTTGAGGGGTTAAAATGTTTGTTTTTTTTTTTAAACTTTCATTTGGTAGTCCAGCAGCTTCACTTTTGTTCTTGTTTTGCTCACCTACATTCCCTATACGATTACCTTGAGAATCTTCAACATGCAAGAGAGGATGGTGAATACAGCTGATTATCCAGCATATCTTGAGCAGATATAAACGTGTCTCTGTTCTATCACCAACGGCATAGTCAAGCACATGATATCAAGATCTGTGCACCTAAGCAGCCCCTCTGAACAGCGAACAAGCCAATCTCTTTGACTATGAGAGGGAAAAAAGAAAGAGAGTTCTACTGGAGGCAGACGTAAGCAAGCCATTTACCAAGCACTAGCATCGTTGAAGCTGTGGGAATCAGACTGACTGTCCTGCTCCTCCCCACTCACTCCCACCGAAGAGGACAGGGGTGGGGTCGATGCAGCAGGAAGAGGTGAGGGAGGGGTGACAGTGGTCCCTCCCTCGTTCCCTGGCTGCTGTGCGCGCCGTCTCTTTGCATCACTTTTTCGCACTGTGCTGTCACTAATGGAGGGGGAAGACAGAGAGGCAGAATGGAAACTGTGCACCTCAACCAAAAAGGGCATGCCAAGCAAAATGTCACCAAAACAAAAAGAAAACATGTCTGAAAAAAATCATAATCACACAAACAAATTAAAAAAAAAAAAAAAAAAAGAGTCGCCACTGACACCGATATCACAGAAGAACAAACATATAAACTGAAAATGTGTTCTGCAAAACCTTACAGTGAGACACAGCAACAGCTCATCTTTAATCACTCATGCTCAGGTTTGCATTTTTGTGCTTGTGGGTGGTGATGAAAGAAGTGTTATGTAACATGATGAGTGTGTCTCCTCAGCTGAATGAATGTGCAGTTCATGCTCTGTTTAAAAAAGCAACTTGTTTGTCCCAGTGTTACAAACATCAATGACATCCTTGTTTGTGACATTTAGACAACTGTCTGTAAAAAATCAAGCCACTACATATTTTCAATTCACAGTTAGAGAAGTCCTGATTTACTTTTTGAAAACAGAATCAAATACTTGACAATGCTACTCGCCCTTAATGACAACATAAAATATTCCAAACTAAGCGTGCACGCATACACACACTTATTATTTCTTTTTAGGTGTAATTTCATATTTTACAGTTTCTAATATATAAAAACCTGATGCAAACAATATCAAAGCTAATGCCGGCACAAACTGCTTCCATGTAAAATCTGTTTTGTCATCCATTCTATAATACACAATTAAAAAAAAAAATGCAACAGCCAAAAAAATAAAGGATTCATGGTCATATCCACATATTCATCCTACCCAGTCTCTGTTCTACTAAAGTGAGGGAGAAATGACAGATTATCTACTTTTTTTTCCAGTCTAGTTTCCTTGGATCTGAACATGGGCCATTCACTTCATTTCCCACTACTTGAATAACGTTTGTTTTTCATCAGTCACAACAAAGGTCAGCAGTCATTTGGCAATACCATAAAATTAATTGGAATCACAGCAGCATCACATGTAGTTATCAGAACAAACACTGAATGATTACGACTACAATTACAGTAAACACAGAATGGACAGGGGGCGGGATAGAGAAGAATTAATCACAGCAATACCCTTCCACACAAAAACAAAAACAAAGAAACCCTCTCAGCCACAACGATTGTCTTGTCTTGTTTTTTTTTTTTTTTTTTTTTTCCCTAAAGTTTTCTCCCTTCTGTCATGGCCTGCAAATGCCCAGCCATGAACAGTAAAGTGTCACTTTTTGACAACTGGAAAAACGTCTGAGTGTTGATATAGTGCAATGATAGGTAAATCCATCAGATAAACAGCCCAATACAATCAGGCTGCTCTCATATGCACCCGACTGAATCTTTTATACATCATACCTTTCACATTAACATATTCTTCACTCAATCAAGCTGTCATGAAAATGTATTCAGCATGTTGCACATTCATCTCTGATGCAGTTCACGACTCTTTTTCACATGCCATGGAAAAGTACATAGAAAATAACAATCATACTTTCCAGCTGTTGTTTCCTTTATACTGTAAATGCAGAGATTTTGTATTGTCCTGTTTTGTTTGTTTTTCTTAAAAACCTTCCACGTTTTTTTATCCTCCTCCATCCCACTGACTGACTGAAAGTCCCTGTTATCTATTTACAGCTGCCGCAGTCCCCTGCCTGTCACTATGGCCTGGTGGTGATTTTTCATTACCTGTTTGTAAATGCAGCTCTGGTGAACGAAGCTCCCCACCCCCCCCCCCCCCCCCCCCCTCTCCCCCCCCCTTTTTGGTCAAGCTAAACCAATGAAAGAATGGTACATGTTTTGGCTCAACACACAACTAGGGTGCTTCATGTGCTCAAAAAGTGCAAAAGTTTTTCAAATAGTAGGAAAAGATTTTTTTTGTTTGTTTGTTTGTTTGTTTTTAATGAACATTTTGTAAATTTAAGCGGTTAAAGGACTGAACAGAATTCTGTAAACTGTCAGTTAGTCTGTGTCTGACAATGGTAAATGACAGAGGAGAAGTCTGATTCATGTTGATGTAAGAACATAAATTCTCCATTTACACATATTCTCATTGTTCAACATGAAACACCGTACTGTCACTTTTATATAATCATAGCTAATGTACAACTCAGCATTAATATTTAACTCCTTGGTTTAAATGGCATTTTACCAAACGCTGTTTCAATAATCAGGTTTGAAGTAATTGTTTACAAGTGTACATTCAGTTCCATCAAAATCACACTGATTTATATGATGTCTGTCTGAGTGGCAGCTTTTGCTTTTGTTTGTTTGTTTTAACAGGTCTTAAACTGTGCAATCTGAGGGGAACACTATTGTAACAATAATAATCATCAATGAATCTTCACCATAACCCACTTCCCCATTTCTTCTATGCAATAACCCAGACGCAGTATAATTAGTTCATCAGGGAATAAAATAGAAAAGAAAAAGTTTTAGCAAAAACATGCACACTATGTACATAACATTTCAAACACAGTTATAAGTTGCCTGAGTACATGAAACAATATCTAGACGTCAAGATTGTAATAATGTACGAAGAGGTTCAAACTAGAGCAACTATTTCAACACTTTTATGTAAAACCTTAGCAATACTTCAAAATATGTTTTAACAAAATCATACATAAACCTGGTGATATAAAAGTGAAAGCGAAACACAAAAGAAAAGCATTTAATATACAAAACAAAAAAAAAAAAAAAAAAGACTCCTACTAATCCCTTTAACACCTTCACAGCCTATGTAAAAAAAAAAAATCTTTCAAGTCATCATTCTCAAGAAAAAACAAAAAAACAAAAACAAAAGAAAAACAAAGACAATACACAGTAGGGCTTGTTCAGGTTGGAACTGTGAGGAATCACTGACATCAGTAACTTAAAAAAAAAGAAAAGCCATTGCAAACAGACTGCTTGTTAAAGGCAAAGAAACAGAAGCACTACCATGTAAGGAGAGAGTGTGTACAATAGTGACCTCACCCGACCTGTCCTACTTACATACGGAAAAAGGCAGGCACTCTACAGACACGCAGGCATCAAAACAGAGAGCATCACATCACATCACACCACTTTGGTCAAAACAATGAACACATGATATGTAAGCTTCAGTTCACAAATAGCAAGTTCTGTTACTTCTTCTTTCTCTCTGATCTGACCAAACATTCAGTTCTCTTATTTCTTCACATTGTTCTTCATCTTGTCTGAGCAAAAATCTACATATTAAATCCCATAAAATTAAAATGAAAACAAAGTAGCATGAAGAAACTCTAGGGATAGCTTGACAGCAGAAGGCCTTCAGAGAAGAAACCCCTGTTTAGACAAGTGTTTTGCCCTGAACTCCTTACACTCTAAGGGGACTGGCCACATCCAGGTCATGACTCCCAGATGATCTCCTACTACTGCCAACTTATTGAACTGTTACTCTGCTACATTACAAAAAAATCTTTGTCTTGGAGTGTTACAAAGGAGTCCCCAAATAAACTTTTGAAACCACAGCTACCTCTACCTCCTTTGCTCTCCTGCATGCATCATCGTTCTCAGAGATGCTTTCATTCCTCTCATCCTCACCTCCTCCCCATATCCCCCTAAGCATCCTCCCTCCCCTCTTCACAGCCCTCTCGATCCTTTCCTGTCCATCCTGTCCTGTGACCAGTTGCATACAAAGTGTCTTCAATTTGTTTGAACACATTCTAACAACATCATTCAACTGCATAAAATTGACAGTTACAGATTCAGACCATAGGAAGCACCATCCTTCCGAAGAGACTCTAAAAAGCATTGTGCAAGCTATTTCTCTCTACCAACATTGAGCCACGTGCAAAAGAAGCGCCATTTCATCAAACTCCTTTACTTCAAGTGAATATATAAAGTAAAAAAATCTATCATAAAATGTTCCACAGATCAATACAACTTATCTATTCTGTCACATGTTAAGGATTGGTTGGTATTTGTCCAATTCATTTCATTTTAATTGGTGTCCCAAAACACATTTTTCCATCTTTAGATATGTCCATCAATTCAAATTAACCAGGCAGGATCGTACTGGCAAGATTTACCATTATTTTAGGCTATCATGGCAAACACCATAAAATGAAGAATATATACAATCACATTCACAATTAACAACACGTTACAACAGAAGAATACATCCATAAAAAAAGAAATGCTTCATTTTTGAAAACACACAAAACCCACCCCACCACAGAGGAAAGGCAAGACACTCTCTACAGTATGCAGAAGTGATATTTCAAATTCAAGGAAATGAAAGCAAGACAAAATCCCCAGTGAAAACGCAACCGCATCACACACACTCCAACACCAGAACCACTCAAGACCTGATGATGTCACTGCGGTTACCTGTCATGCTTGATCCAGGTTTCCAGGCCGCTCTCGCTCTCCTGCTGGCTGGCAGGAGGGCTAGGGGAGGCAGGGGTGGTGTACACCTCAGGAGAAGATGAAGCAGCCACTACTGCTTCATCCTCGCTCTGCTCAAGCTCTTGCTCCAGAGACTGAACATCAAACAGAGCATGCACTCTTTACAATGCGTGTACCATAATGATAGGCTTTGTGAACAATCAGAAGCGAAGTAGGCAAGTTCGTAAACAATTCCATTAAGATCTTAACGGTTTAACAGAATACACATATAACACGAACAAGATTTCTGTACTTTTGATAATTTCAAAATTCCACAGTTGTAGTTGTGTTTTTTCTTTTGGTTCTGGAACATTAAAATTATTTACTTTTAGAAATCTATCGAGCATCAGCACTAAATATCAACCAGCACACAGCGTCCACTTTTTGCTAGCCTGGATACTGCAATGATTTAGACATGAACCATCTCAGAAACCTACAGCATCTTTTCCCTGATGGTGTCAGCAAGAATGTCAACTAAGCTATAGAGCATATGACAAGACCATGTCTACATTTGGGCATCAATGAAAAATGCCTCCACACTTCATTTTGAAAAAAAAAAAGAAAGAAAGAAAGAAAGAAAAAACAGTGTGTGCAAAGGAGCTAAGGGGAAAGAAGATTGTGAGTGGACAGCCAGTTCTTGTTACCTTGCTACGCTTGGTTGGTGGACGACGGGACGGTATGCTACTGGCCAGCTGGGCACGGGCACGGTTAACAGATGTGTCAAGGAGAGGGGTGTCTGGGACTGAGGCAAACTCAGGGTCTTTGCTAGGTGAGTCTCTTCATCTGTTGCCACCCTACCTGCACTACCCTCCTCTCCATCTGTTGGGGAAAAAAAACACTTCCTCTGTGGTTTTCAGTTACACAGAACACTGTCAACAAGTCATAATGTGAAAAGTCATCATATGGACCTCTTTCGCGTCCAGACTTCCAGCAAGTAACAAGTACAGCAAATTGGTGCAATAAACACTACCCATTATGTGCCAAATTAGCCTTTTATGTTTGAAATGGAAATGACTTTTATCTCTCAAAATGCGACAGAATGAAAATGCTGACTTCTATATTTATATTCTCCTCTGGTCTGACAAGCCAAGTCAGAAAAAACATGAAGTCTGGGATGCAGGACATCCCAGACATGTCTACTGCTACTGGTGCCTCTAGAGTGTATATGTGTGCAAGGGAGATAATCTGTGAGGAAACATGCGCTTGGAGAAACATGAAATGGGACTGCATGTGGGAAGATCTTTCAATTATTAACTTGTACATGACTCTAACATGGAAACATAACTCTTCACTGATAAAAACTACAAGTTACAATGTGATTCTCCTTTCTGGCACACACAGATCTGACATGTTCTCATAGATTTTAATCTGTGTTAACTAAACAGTTACTCTGATCTGTAGTGCATCTATATAGGTGGTGATGGTGGCGGTGGTCATGGTGGTGGTGTGTGTGGTGACGTGTGTGCGTGTGTGTGTGTGTGTGTGTGTGTGTGTGTGTGTGTGTGTGTGTGTGTATGAGTAAGTGTGTGTGTGTGTGTGTGTGTGTGTGTGTGTGTGTGTGTGTGTGTGTGTGTGTGCAATGCAATAACATGTATGTGTATAGATCCTTATCTGTGTGTTGTCCCAACATACCCCTCAAAGGGAATCAGTGGTCAATGCCATACCAATGATGCAAAATCACTGCATAAATAAGACCAAAAAAAAAGTAAAATCTGTCTATAGTTACCAGATCATCAGACTTTGCTATTTACACGCACACACTTCTTCACATCTTTGAGATACAATGCTGCTCCTCATTTTCCTTTCCTTTCCTTCTTTTCTTTGAAGAGCTTAATCACAAAATTTCTACCATAAACTTTTTTCTTTTACTGACATTGATTTCATTACGAAAACAACTGTCAGAGTAAAATGCACCAGTGCAAAACCATGCGTGCCAATACAGTTCAAGAAAAATTCCAAGATACAAATTGTAAGCCATCAATGTAAAGCTGAACGCAAAATTTCAGCAAGGCATGTGAGCTATAATGACAAAATTTTCAGTTTTATTAGTGCACACACAGGGCAAACTGCTTAAAGCTTTTAATGTGAATCAAATGTTACAATGACAGGGAAGAGAACAAGACTGCAATCTACAACACTCTTTCATCACAAAAAGCAAACAATCACAAACTATGCACAGCTGCAGACATATCAAAAAGTGTACAAGACACTGCACATACACATACTAAGATACACACACCCACATATACACGTATGCATGCACACACACACACACACACACACACACACACACACACACACACACACACACACACACACGCGCGCGCACACACACACACACACACACACACACACACACACACACACACACACACACACACACACACACACACACACACACACACATCAACCCACACATAGACACACATGCACCATATTTTCAACACACACCTTCCCTAACAATACGATCAGTGTGTGTGCAAATACAAAGGGAAAGACCCACCAGGTGAGAGGAAGCATTCAGAGGCCTCAGAGCCAGTGGACAAGTCCAAGGCATCCTGAGGAAGAGGGGAGAGAGGGTCCTCTTCTGCAACCACAGCACATCACAACACACTGAGGGCAGGCCGTTTTCACACCATTCCCACGATATGCAGAGGGTAAGTCACAGAGGGAAAGTTATTCTCACACAATGCCCACAATACACTGAGGTCAGGGCATTCTCACACAATGTCCACAGTACACTGAGGTCAGGGCATTCTCACACAATGTCCACAGTACACTGAGGTCAGGGCATTCTCACACAACGTCCACAGTACACTGAGGTCAGGGCATTCTCACATAATGTCGACAATACACTGAGGTCAGGGTATTCTCACATAATGTCCACAATACACTGAGGTAAGGGTATTCTCACATAATGTCCCACAATACACTGAGGTCAGGGTATTCTCACATAATGTCCACAATACACCGAGGTCAGGGTATTCTCACATAATGTCCACAATACCGAGATCAGGGTATTCTCACATAATGTCCACATTAGACTGAGGTCAAGGCATTCTCACACAATGCCCACATTACACTGAGGTCTGGGCATTCTCACACAGTGTCCACAATACTGAGGTCAGGACATTCTCACATTATGTCCACAATACTGAAGTCAAGGCATTCTCACACACACAATGCCCACATTACACTGAGGTCAAGGCATTCTCACACACAATGCCCACATTACACTGAGGTCAAGGCATTCTCACACAATGTCAACAATACTGAGGTCTGGGCATTCCCACACAGTGTCCACAATACTGAGATCAGGACATTCTCACATAATGTCCACAATTCTGAAGTCAAGGCATTCTCACACACACAATGCCCACATTACACCGAGGTCAAGGCATTCTCACACACAATGCCCACATACACACTGAGGTCAAGGCATTCTCACACACACAATGCCCGCATTACACTGAGGTCAAGGCATTCTCACACACACAATGCCCACATTACACTGAGGTCAAGGCATTCTCACACACACAATGTCCACATTACACTGAGGTCAAGGCATTCTCACACACACAATGCCCACATTACACTGAGGTCAAGGCATTCTCACACACACAATGCCCGCATTACACTGAGGTCTGGGCATTCTCACACACACAATGCCTGCATTACACTGAGGTCTGGGCATTCTCACACACACAATGTCCACAATACACTGAGGTCTGGGCATTCTCACACAATGTCCACAATACACTGAGGTCAGGGCATTCTCACACAATGTCCACAATACACTGAGGTCAAGGCATTCTCACACACAATGTCCACAATACACTGAGGTCAGGGTATTCTCACACAATGTCCACAATACTGAGGTCAAAACATTCTCACACACACACAATGCCCACATTACACTGAGGTCAGGGCATTCTCACACAATGTCCACAATACTGAGGTCAAAGCATTCTCACACACACAATGCCCACATTACACTGAGGTCAGGACATTCTCACACAATGTCCACAATACTGAGGTCAAGGCATTCTCACACACACAATGCCCACATTACACTGAGGTCAGGACATTCTCACACAATGTCCACAATACTGAGGTCAAAGCATTCTCACACACACAATGCCCACATTTCACTGAGGTGAAGGCATTCTCCCACAATGTCCACATTACACTGAGGTCAAGGCATTCTCACATAATGTCTACAATACACTGAGGTTAAGACATTCCCTCCACAACCGAGGCTCCAAGTTGAGTAGGCTACAGAAGCCTTAAAACTGTGTCTTGAGTACTACCATAAGACTGAAACTATAATCCTTTTTTTATTGGTTTCTTCATCATCTCTTTGGCTTAAATCTTTGTGGGGTCTTCAAACAACATCACTGCAAAAGCTGAAAAAAGCATAAAGTCAAAGGCACACAGGGTCATTTGCATGCAAAAATGATGTTTGTGCACTTGAACTTTATTGCAATAATGTCTTAGAGGCGCCAAACACATCAAATGTCTTGCACAATGTTTCAAACTTATCTCCATTCTTATTGTTTTCATTCAACCATGTCCATTTCTGACCGAGTCTCCTTCACTTCAACCAGCACCTTGGTATCACTTCTAAACAAGAACTTCATTTGCCATTAGATCCACCGGTTGTCTATTTGCCGCAAAAACAAGGGAGACAAAATACATCTTTTGCAACTTCACAACTGAAGAGCTCAATTAGCAGACGACAAGCTTACAAATGCACGAAGTATTTCAAATTGTCGGTTCAACAGTAAAGCTCTTTTCAAAGCTATAGATATCTCTCTCACACTCTCCTTCTAACTTAAAAAAAAAGTGTGAAAAAAAGACTGCAAATAACTGTGGGTCTGAAATCCAGAAATTTTCTAGATTTGGGTCAGCTGGATTTAAGAAAACGGTGATTTCCTCAGCTGGATTTAGCTAAGCTGGATTTGGAAAAAAAAAAAAAATCATTTTCTAAGCTGGATTTGTGGCCTTGGCTGGATCACTTGCACCCCTGCAGTGGTATACTGAAGATCAGCTGTTCTCACCTTATGTCCACAATGTACTGAGGATAAGTCATTCTCACACCATGTCAGCATTATACTGAGAGAAAGCTGTTCTGACATAATGTCCACAATATACTGAGGGTACACTGTCTCCTATAGTGCCCACAATACACTGCTAGGAGTAAGCTGTTCTTACACAATGACTACAACACACTGAGGGTAAGCCGTTCTCACACAATCTTCATGAAATACTGAGGGGGTAAGCCGTTCTCACAATGTCCATTAACATACTGAGGGTAAGAGTTCTCACACAATGTCCATTAACATACCACAATTCCATTACATACTGAGGGTAAGAGTTCTCACACAATGTCCATGAATACTGAGGGTAAGAGTTCTCACACAATGTTCACACAATGTCCATTAACATACTGAGGGTAAGAGGGTCCATGAATATACTGAGGGTAAGAGTTCTCACACAATGTAACCTGAGGGTAAGAGTTCTCACACAATACTCACACAATGTCCATTAACATACTGAGGGTAGAGTTCTCACACAATGTCCATGAATATACTGAGGGTAAGAGGTAGTTCTCACACAATGTCCATGAATATACTGAGGGTAAGAGTTCTCACACAATGTCCATTAACATACTGAGGGTAAGAGTTCTCACACAATGTCCATGAATATACTGAGGGTAAGCAGTTCTCACACAATGTCCATGAATATACTGAGGGTAAGCAGAGTTCTCACACAATGTCCATGAATATACTGAGGGTAAGAGTTCTCACACAATTTGTCCATGAATATTACATTACACCATGTTCTAAGTTCACTGGGACACCCATCCTTATACCATGTTCTAAAACACACTGGGGACAACCCATCCTTATGCCATGTTCTAAACACACTGGGGACAACCCATCCTTATACCATGTTCTAAACACACTGGGGACAACCCATCCTTATGCCATGTTCTAAACACACTGGGGACAACCCATCCTTATACCATGTTCTAAACACACTGGGGAACCCCATCTTACGCCATGTTCTAAACACACTGGGGAATACCTACCTTACACAACGTTCTAAACACATTGGAGACAACCCATCCTTACACCATGTTCTAAACACACTGGGGAAACCTACCTTACACCATGTTCTAAACACACTAGGGACAACCCATCCTTACACCATGTTCTAAACACACTAGTGAAAACCTACCTTACACCATGTTCTAAACACACTGGAACAACCAATTTATACACCATATCCTCTACACGCTGGCCACAAACCATTCATGCATACTATCTCTTTCACACTAGGGGCAAGCCATTCAGACATAATGTCTCTAACGCACTGGGGCAAATCATCATTGCTATATACTGTACCCAACACACTGGGGGCAGCCATTTATACATAATTTCCCTAACACACAAAAAGCAAGCCAAGCCATTCATACATCATGCCCCAAACACACAAAGGGCAAGCCATTCATACATCATGTCCCAAACACAAAAGGGCAAGCCATTTGTACATAATGTCCCAAATACACAAAGGGCAAGCCATATACATAATGTCCCAAACACACACAGGAAAGCCATTCATACATCATGTCCCAAACACACAAAGGCAAGCCATTCATACATCATGTCCCAAACACACAGGCAAGCCATTCATACACATCATGTCCCAAACACACAAAGGGCAAGCCATTCATACATAATGTCCCAAACACACAAAGGCAAGCCATTCATACATCATGTCCCAAACACACACAGGCAAGCCATTCATACATAATGTCCCAAACACACAAAGGCATGCCATTCATACATCACGTCCCAAACACACAAAGGGCAAGCCATTCATACATTATGTCCCAAACAACACAAAAGGGCAAGCCATTCTTATATCATGTCCGAAATGCACAAACATCAAGCCATTCACACATAATGTCCCAAAAACACAAAGGGCAAGCCATTCATACATATGTCCCAAACACACAAAAGGCAAGCCATTAATACATAATGTCCCCATCAAACAGGGGGCAAACCATTCAAGCACACATCAAACCCAACATGAAAGGGACAAACCATTCACATACATCTTCCTCAACACTGATATGAGTGAGTTCAAAGCAAAGCAAACACAAATCTGAAAGACACAATATAGCGAACTGAAAACAGTCTGTCAGCAAGCATCGGTTTACCTTACACACATAAAATTTTCACCAGTGACTGAATTGAACATGTACACTTTCACAAACGGTGTTCGCCACAATCAAACAAAATCATTATGAGACTGAAAATCACCACTCTTGAAAAACAGTGACAGATTACTCCAATATGTGACAATATAACACTAAATTAAACTTTCCAGAAATTCATGTCTCTTCCGGCACATCTATGGCTGTGAGTCTGAACAGTCAAATACGGATTATTCAGTTTATAATCTGGTTTCAGTTACAGAGAAAATGAAAGCTGTTAACCCGTATGTAAGCAAGCAACATGTGTTGACCCAGAATCAGGAGTATCACGGCTCTAGGACATTCCTGTGTATCTTCCTTTCAAAAGAAAAAAACAGGAAAATGGGACATCTTTGCCACTTTTTTCCAGAAGGCAAGCATGACAAACCGCAGTTAGTTAAGTATATGATGCAAATCTACCAACATCTAAAAAGGGAAAAAAAATGTTTGTCCAAACAGCACACCTTCCGTGTTCAACCCAGATGTGCAGTACTTACCATCTCCATTCAGCACAGCTCGCACAGGCTGTGGGGTGGCTCGGAATTCTGGTAGCTGCATGTTTTCCATGGGCTGTGGAGGCTCAGGGGGCAATCCTGCAGCCTTCCGGGCCTCCATCAGCTCCCCCTCTAAGTGAAACACCTGCACAACGCCCTCTCTCCCATATCAACATGATCAAGCACAAACAGTGAAAACATGGAACAGGTGTCACACAGGATCAGGAACTGTTATCTTCTCTGGACTGAAGCCGTCTTTGTGTCACTGACTGCTGTTTTATCACACTGTGAACTGTGCAGTGTCTTGGCATTCAAACAAACTGTCTTCATGTGCAGAAAGCTGACAAACTGAATGAACATGAAGAACACATAATCACACACATACTGTTAAACATGTAGATATGGTTATCAAACTTACAATACACACACAGTCTTAAAACACAAACATGTAAAGATCTCAACCCCCCCCCCCCCCCCCCCAATTACACACACACACACACAATTACATCTGGAGCTCTAAATAACATGAATTTGTAGTAAAGTGAATGCTACATCAAAAAAAAAAAAAAAAAAAAAAAAGAAATAAGATAAAGACTAACTGATCTAAATAGTTCATCCCTGTTCTTACCCTGTCTTTGAGATTCTTGACAAGGTCGTTATACTGTTGATCCTTCTCACTCTGCTGTTCCAGCAAAGACTCACGTTCCTGGATAAAGTCCTTCTCCCTGCAAATGAGACACAGACCAATAATGCACCCCCCCTGATTTCACTCCCATTTTTGTCCATGTCTATGGTTTTATTACTTACACCATTGTTTATGATGATGATGCAATTTCTTCCTCTCGATGGGGACTTGGAAGCAGGAGGAACTGGATCATTTTCCTTCTCTCTGAACACAACTGCGTTGGAAAAATGAAATAAACTTCTGAGCTGGTGAGGACAATGACCAAGTTCTGTGCCAGTGGGAAGTAAACAAAAGAGAACAGCATGTCTACCAATACAGACATTGGTTTTTTACCTTTCATTTACCTCAGGCCTGACCGACACACATACGGCTGCATGGATTAGGGCTCGCCTTTCCACATCTCCTCCACTTTTCATCTTCCTTACCAAAATACTGTGATCTTATGGCTTAACAAATACGTAGCAATGCCTCCCTGAATCTGAGTCATATTAAAAAAAACAATTCAGAGGTCACAAAAGCACTTTGATATTTTGCTTTAATGCAATGTTTGCACAAAAAAAATGCATTCCAGACACACAAATTAAAACACACACGCCCACATTCTCTTCGGTCTCAGTCACTAGCAACAGGAACCTTTCAAACCATTGCTGCCTGAGGTGTCTCTCCTTTAGAAAGCTGAAAGGTAACATTCCTAACACCACAGGAGTGACTTGCAGAAAAGCAATGTCTGCAGTCTCATGACAGCCTGGTATTCATAGCTACCTGGATCTGCTAGCACTCAGATTATGGAGGAAGCCGGGCGTGCCAGAGTATGGGGTAGTATGGGGTAGTCCCCCTTGCCCTCTCCAAATTTTGGCAGGTGACCTTAATATGTCAAAGCCACACAGGATACTGCCAACATCTGTCAAAGTCAGTAAAAATGTTACCTGCATATATCAGGGGTCTATATATGTTGAGGTTAAGGAACAATGTGATAAAAAATATGTCCAGGTAACAAGGTGACCTACATAGGTTGAGGTTTTAACAATGTGACTAGAAAATGTAAAGACTAATTTTGCATTCCAAAGCAGCTGAAATTTTTGTGCTGGCATTTACCTCTACACAATATTTTATAGTGAACTGTCTTGCCATCCTCCTACACATCAAAATGGATGTGCATTAAAACAATTTTAAATAGACCAAACCAAATATAAAATAAATTAATCTGTATGTAAATGCACAACAGAAACAACTTGTACAGAATGATTTGCTCCCCAATCCCCACAAAAAAAAAAAAATCAAGATCAAATAAAATCAGAATAAAAACCCGCAGTACAAGACAAACAGAGGTCAGTTGCAAAAGCCATTTGCATGGACTGACCTCTGCTGGTACTCTTTGATGAGTTTCTTGGCCTTGTGGTACTTCTTCTCCAGGGCTCCAAAGTCCACCTTCATCTTCTTCTCCAGCAGGATGTACTGACCTTGAGATCCTTCCAGCATGTCCTGAGGCACCATTAAGACATCATGAGCCAACGTCGGTGCTTAAGTGTGCATCTGGGGGCATATGCACTGAGACATCATGAGCCTATGTCTGTGCACAAGTGCGCATGTGGGGGCATATGTGCATTTAAATGTCATAAGTCTGTGTGTGTACATGATGTGTGCATGAGGCATGTGCATTAAGACAGTACATGTTTTTGTACATGCATGAGTGCATGCAAGGGGGCATTTGCATTAAGACATAATGAGTCTGTGTGTGTACATAAGCATGCATGTGGGGGCATGTGCATTAAGACATCATGAATCTCTGTGTGTGTATGTGCATGTGTGCGTGTGTGCGTGTGTGTGTGTGTGTGTGCGTGTGTGCGTGCGAGCGTGTGTGTGTGTGTGTGTGTGTGCATATGGGGGCATGTGCATTAAGCCATCATGAATCTCTGTGTGCTTACTTGAGCGTGCGCGTTGGGATATGTGCACAAGTGCATTCACCACACTTATAAATGTTTGTACGTTTGTATTCCAGCACCTTCCATATCACATTTGCTTTTGCAGTGTGTGCCATACAAGTCCATTATACAACCATTTTATTCACACAGCACATGCGGCTTTGACAAAAACATTGATTTTTCTTTAAAATTTCTTCTTCAAGAATTTCCTTGGATTTTGCTTTGAACTTTGCCTGTGCTGCTTTGCCGTTTATTTTAACAGATGGAAAAAAAAAAAAAAAAAAAAAAAAAACAAGTACATACATCACTTACGATTTTTTTATGTCTTTCTCTCTCTTGGAGACCTATTTCTATGGATTCATTTCCTTGTTTCTTAGTAACTTGTTTACTTGTTTGTTCTTTGTCTGCATGGTTATGTCTCATCCCTGGACACTCTCAAATCACCTGATATTGACTGTTTTCCTTCTTCGCAGAGTCCAGCTGCTGCTTCTCCACCTCCCGCAGTCTGTGGACAGAGTCCTCGTACTTCTTCTCCAGCTGCTTCTTCTGTGTCTCTGCTGCTGTCTCCAGGAGAATGATCTGAGGAATGAAATGCAAGTCAATAGTTATCTACAACACTATTCACTTCTGGATCAATGTAAACTTATAATAAACAGGCCCTAGCTGTTCTAACTGATGCACTCATGAAGTCTTGGTGGTCTAGTAAAACCCTGTCCATAAAACACAAACTCAATTAAAAGAAAAAGAGCGGGGAAGGAGGGGAGGAAGGGAGCCAGGGGAGAAGGGGGAGGAAAGGATGGAGGGGGGAGACGAAGGCGGGGAAGGAGATCCTGACTCAGAAAATGAAGCAAACAAATGAACAGGTGTGAACTTTTGTTAACATCATTTACACACTGTAAGTGCTTGACTGTAAACATAACTCAAAAATAGTTTCTTGATAATAAAATTTTCAAAAAAGCTTTTGGAAAGCCTCCTAGATCAAAAGGTCCAGTGTGTACTGACCTTTGCACGCAGTTTAGCGAGCTCTGCATCAGCGACTGCATTTTTGTAGTGCGCCTGCAACACACACACACACACACACACAAAAACGGTAAGGAATTTTTCAGTACCATGTCATGTAAGAGGACACAATTATTGCAGAATTCTGCTTAAGCATTGCATTTTCACCACAACGTATGTATTTTCAGAAACAGCCTGAATCCCAAGGAAACATTTTGAAACAGCTGCCTTGACACTAGAAATCATGATGTTGTGTGTCACTTAGTACACTTTTTTCTACCTCTCAACTTGCAGACATATTTACGTTTGGTATTCATGGTATTCACTGAGCTGAAAGATGGTAACAACATGATAGCAAAGCAGCAAATCTGCCAGCTCTGTGATTGATTAAGCACACAATTGGTTTTGGTACAATTTCATGATTAGCCAGAGAAATCTTACATTTTGGTTAAAACATTCTTCCAAGCTATTTCACCCTTCTGTGTATATCTCCATTTTTTTTCCACATTTAGTAGCTGTGCCTTTGTTTGATCATGTACTGTTTAGAAAGAGGGGTTAGTTTCCGCCGAGGAAGCCATTCTTCACAGCATACCACATGGACATCAGATAAGTCGCTCTTCGTTCTTTGTTTGTACTGTCCTAAATGTTAAATGTTACCTATTTTGTTTTCACTTGAAGAAGACCCAAGAGGTCGAAATGCATCGTGTCTTGTGTACTACTTTGTCGTCAATGTCCTCGGCGGAAACTAACCCCCTCTTTCTAAACTTTGCTTCGTTCTCCGCCATCAGTCGCTCCACAGTGAATGCCATAGTCTTTCCACCTTGTTGATAGAATAACTTTGTTTCAATGTTTAGAGTTCATTATACAGTAAGGCAAGTTGTAAAAATTAATCAAGTCAATGTTATCTACCCCTCCCACTTGGTACATATAGTTTATATAACTAGATTCACAAAAAAGGACAATATCTAGAAAAAAGTTTCAAGTCCATACTGTCCAGTCTGACTGATGCTTTATGTCATATATTTCTCATCTCTAATTCCTGTGCAAGAACCTGCATGTATGGATGCATATGTGTACTTACAACCAACCTGTGTATTTCTCTTCTGGTGTTTGCACATATTATTCATTTTAGACAGACAGACAGAGGGAGGGGAAAGACGTGTGTGTGTGTGTGTGTGTGTGTGTGTGTGTGTGTGTGTGTGTGTGTGTGTGTGTGTGTGTGCGCGCATGTGTGTGTGTGTGTGTGATTGTGTGTGCATATGCATGCGCACACACATGCACGCTTGTGTGCATGCAAAGGTACATGCATGCCTGTGCAGGCACTCTATCTGCATGGAAGTATGTGTTATGAGTAAATGAGTGCATACATGTATGTGGTGCATGCATGTGCATGCACATGCGTGTGTGCGTGCATGCGTGTGCATGCTTGTATTGTGTGTATTAGATATAGACACACACATGTATACCATCCAGGCACTTTCTGAACAAAATAAATTCCTTTCTCCACTAGTCTTCTTCTCTGACAATGCTTGTTATCCCTGTCAACCCCAACAGACTGCACCTGCTCAGTGTTTTCACTCACTTCCTTCAGTTTGATGAAGAGCTTTTCCTGCTCCATGCCAGGAGACTCGGCGTCACTGCTGCTGCTCTCCTGCAGATCAAACACCTCCATGGCAGGCTTTGTGGCCACCTCAAGGCTGTCTTCTGGTGAACTGCTGCTCACATCTTCACCCACCGAGGGCACAGACTGCGGAGTCGTGTCCCCTGCCGCACTCTCTCTCCATTTCCAGGAGGAGCTCCTGGCTGTTGCGCTCTTTTTCTTGTGACTCCTCCATTCCCTGTGACAGCCGGAGAATGAAAAGTGATAAATTAAAGAGCATGAGAAAAAGCTCAGATGGACGAGATATCCAGTGGAAGAGAAAAACAATGAATTCGCTTGTAGCATGAAGTATATATCATGCAAATAAAGGGGAAAAAAAATCTGTGAGACTATCGGTGTCTATGTCAGGTGGTCTATGCATGAGAAAGTGGCTGAACACTCAGGTCTGGGAATGTCAATAAACCATCTTTAGTATCCAAGCATCAACAGTCTGTTTTGAGCAAATCCACTTTCTTCCATATATATTCACACATGCACACACACACACACACAAAAACATTAAAGCGATTTAAGTGGGTGCAGCACATGACTTCCACTGCTTGCAGGCTGGGAGTAAAAATGATTATACATGCAAGAAAAACTGTCACATCAGCCAGAAGGCACTGAGGTCAAGCACTTAGAATGCATGAATGGAACAGTAAGGCAAAGATCCCTTGTTCAAATCCCATAAAGAAATCTTTTTTCTTCTTTTTTTTTACAGTTTCAAAAGGGAAGAAGACAGGAAAAAGTGACAGCAATTCTTTGATGCCTGTGTAAAAACTCATGTCAACGGTCATAAACAGCCAGTACTAGATACCAATAATTTCCATAAACATACTACACACACTCTAAGGACCTGAAATAACGATAACATTTCAATACACTCTTTGATTCAATCTCCTTGCTGTTCCTGCTATTCAGCATCCATCCTCACCTTCTCCTGCTCCTTGAGCTGTGTGTAATCCTCCTGAGTCAGCATCAGCTCCTTCTCTTCCTCTTCATCCTCCAGCACCTCCTCGTCCTCATCCAAGCTTTCGTCACTGTCCAAATGACCTTCTTCACGCTCCTTGCGAAACAATGGCCGACCGTTCAGCTGAAATACAGGATTTGTGGAAATAGTATCAGCATTTCCAAATAATGTTCAGACACCCCGTAATGTTTTTTTGAGCTTTCTCATCACAACTGAATCTCAGATAGGGGGATGGAAGGAGGGAGGGGAAGAATGGAGTGGAAAGGAAGGGGAAGGGGGGAAGTGGGCAAGCATGGTGGTCATGTCAGGTAACACTGAGTGGTGAAGTTGGAGGAAAATGTCAACTGAAGGAAGAGTTCAGTAAAAACGTAATAACTGAGGGCAGGCCAGTGGAGTTGGGGACACTTAAGTTGGCTGAAGAGTGACTGAATAGTTCGGTAAACCTATGATTGACTGGTGGAGTTAGGAAAATCTATGGCTGAGAAGTGACTGAATAGTTCGGTAAACCTATGGCTGTGGGGTGACTGGTGCAGCTTGGAAAACCTATCGCTGAGAAGTGACTGAATAGTTGGGAAACCTATGGCTGAGAAGTGACTGAATAGTTGGGAAACCTATGGCTGAGAAGTGACTGAATAGTTGGGAAACCTATGGCTGAGGGGTGACTGGTGCAGTTGGGAAAACCTATGGCTGAGGGGTGACTGAATAGTTGGGAAACTATGGCTGTGGGGTGACTGGTGCAGTTGGGAAACCTATGGCTGAGGGGAGACTGAATAGTTGGGAAAACCTATGGCTGTGGGGTGACTGGTGCAGTTGGGGAAAACTTATGGTTGTGGGGGACTGACTGTTGCAGTTGGGAAACCTATGGCTGAGGGGAGACTGAATAGTTGGGAAAACCTATGGCTGTGGGGTGACTGGTACAGTTGGGAAAACCTATGGCTGTGGGGTGACTGGTGCAGTTGGGAAAACCTATGGCTGTGGGGTGACTGGTACAGTTGGGAAAACCTATGGCTGTGGGGGTGACTGGTGCAGTTGGGAAAACCTATGGCTGAGGGGAGACTGGTACAGTTGGGAAAACCTTTGGCTGTGGGGTGACAGGTGCAGTTGGAAAAACCTATGGCTTAGAAGTGACTGAATAGTTGGGAAAACCTATGGCTGAGAAGTGACTGAATAGTTGGGAAACCTATGGCTGAGGGGTGACTGGTGCAGTTGGGAAAACCTATGGCTTAGAAGTGACTGAATAGTTGGGAAACCTATGGCCGAGAAGTGACTGAATAGTTGGGAAACCTATGGCTGAGGGGTGACTGGTGCAGTTGGGAAAACCTATGGCTGAGGGGTGACTGGTGCAGTTGGGAAAACCTATGGCTGAGGGGTGACTGAATAGTTGGGAAAACCTATGGCTGTGAGGTGACTGGTGCAGTTGGGAAAACCTATGGCTGAGAAGTGACTGAATAGTTGGGAAACCTATGGCCGAGAAGTGACTGAATAGTTGGGAAAACCTATGGCTGAGGGATGACTGGTGGAGTTGGGAAAGCCTATGGCTGAGGGGTGACTGGTACAGCTGGGAAAACCTATGGCTGAGAAGTGACTGAATAGTTGGGAAAGCTGGGAAAACCTATGGCTGAGGGAATACTGGTGCAGTTGGGAAAACCTATGGCTGAGGGGTGATTGGTGGAGTTGGGAAAACCTATGGCTGAGAAGTGACTGAACAGCTGGAAAAACCTATGGCTGAGAAGTGACTGCCACCTGGGAAAACCTATGGCTGAGCAGTGACTGAATAGTTGGGAAAACCTATTGTCCTGAGGAGTTATAGGCAGAGGCAGTGAAAGAAAAGCATGTAGCTGAGATATAACTGGTAAAACTGGGTACAACATATCTAGTCAAAAGCAGCAGGTTGAACAGAGAGAAAAAAGTAGGTCAGCTGGTGAGTAGTAACCAGGACAGCTGGGAAAACCAACTAGCTGATGAATATTTGTCAGAATTTGGAAAACCTGTGATGACAAGCGACTGGCAGAACTTGAAGACTTACACAGGCTGAGTGGTGAATGTAAGTGTTGAGAAAAATGTTTGTAATTGAGGAGTGACTGTCAATTAGTAAAACCTATACTGGCTGATGAGTAACCGTCAGAGTTGGTAAAACCTATATTGGCTAAGGAGTAACAGTCAGGGTTGGTAAACCTATATTGGCTGAGGAGTGACAGCCAGGGTAAGTAAAACCTGTATTGGCTGAGGAGTGACAGTCAGGGTTGGTAAAACCTATACTGACTGAGGTGTGACAGTCTGGGTTGGTAAAACCTATACTGACTGAGTGTGTGACAGTCTGGGTTGGTAAAACCTATACTGGCTGAGGAGTGACAGTCACGACTGTCCTATATTGGCTGAGGAGTGACAATCAGGGTTGGTAAAACCTATACTGACTGAGGAGTGACAGTCAGGGTAAGTAAAACCTGTATTGGCTGAGGAGTGACAATCAGGGTTGGTAAAACCTATACTGGCTGAGGAGTGACAGCCAGGGTTGGTAAAACCTGTATTGGCTGAGGAGTGACAATCAGGGTTGGTAAAACCTATACTGACTGAGGTGTGACAGTCAGGGTTGGTAAAACCTATACTGACTGAGGAGTGACAGTCACGACTGGTAAAACCTATATTGGCTGAGGAGTGATAGTCAGGGTTGGTAAAACCTATATTGGCTGAGGAGTGACAGTCAGGGTTGGTAAAACCTGTATTGGCTGAGGAGTGACGATCAGGGTTGGTAAAACCTGTATTGGCTGAGAAGTGACAGTCAGAGTTGGCAAAATCTACACTGGTTGAGGAGAGATTGTCAGAGTTGGTAAAATCTACACTGCCTGAGGAGAGATTGTCAGAGCTTGTAAAACCTACATCAGCTGAAGAGTGACTGTCAGAGTTGGAAATGTCTACGCTGACTAAAGATTCAGTGGTAGAGTTGGAGAAGCACTGAGAGCTAGTAAGACACGAGTCAGCCACCAACCCACAGATAAGAGGTGGGAAACCCTTTGTCAGCTCTGAAGTGAGGAGTTTGGAAATCACCTGAAGGCTTGAGCACTGACTGCCAGATTTGCAAAAACCTGTGTCAGCCAAGTAACTGATAAAGTTGAAGGGGAAAAAAAAAAACCCATGTCAGCTGAGAAATGGCTGCAGAATCCAGAAAACCATATGAACAGAACACTGACTAGTAAAGTTTCTAGAGAAAGATGAAACACCTGCTGTTGTTGATGCTCATGTGCGTGATGCTCCAAAACCTCATCCTTGGGTGGAACTGCTCCTCTAGCTGTTTCAAGCGATCCTGCTCAGTGCTGCGCATGGTCTCCCTCTGTCGATCCTGAGCCAGCGACTGCTGAATGAGCCGTGCCACTTCACTTTTGGCAGGATCTTTCTCACGTCCTATCTGAAAACT
Source organism: Conus betulinus (assembly GCA_016801955.1). Taxonomy (NCBI): domain Eukaryota; kingdom Metazoa; phylum Mollusca; class Gastropoda; order Neogastropoda; family Conidae; genus Conus; species Conus betulinus. The sequence continues at coordinate 166,049 of JADBJO010002802.1, read as the reverse complement.
GCACATACCATGCGCACACAGGGGTAAATCATCAACAAGTTCAAAATAAAGCTATCAAAACTTAAGGAACAAACATACAAACAAAGATTACAATAATCAGTTCTGTCACAGAGGTGCCATTCAATCTTTTTATTTTATTAATCTAATGAGACTTTTTCACACTTCTTCATAAATGACACGCCTAAATCATTACATCAACATTCTCTTTTCAAATGCAAAACAGTGAAGCATTAATGAGCCTCATGACTATAATACTTTTTCACACAAATGTTCAACAGATGAACACAGTACAGAGATGTCTTCCTACAAACTATAATCGCTGGATTAGTAGTATCAATAATAAATGATAATCTCAAATTTTCTAAACAATGGACAGTGCAGCAAAGAAAGAACAGAAATCATCATTACACTTGAAACGTGATAATTTGTAGGCCATGCGACAAGCTTGAGTGGTAGTCTAGAAATATTGATGAAAAACAAGGCCATGAATTAATAAAAAAAAAACAAAAAAAACATTACTTTGAAACAATTAAAAAAAAAAAAAAAAAAAAAAAAAAACCTGGGTATAACAATTATAACTCTCTCTCTCTCTCTCTCTCTCTCTCTCTCTCTCTCTCTCTCTCTCTCTCACACACACACACACACACACACACACACACAAATTTCAATGGTTGTCCCACCAGGTCAAAAGACTTACTTGACTTGTCCACTGGTGTTTCGGAGAACAGAGGCAGCATATGCTTGGGTCACTCCAACAAGACTTTTGCCATCCACCTCAATGATCTGGTCATTGACCTGAATTCTGTAAAGAGTTGTGAAAAGGCTCACTGGAAACCATTCCTTTCTGCACCTTCCTTCACATACAGACATTCTTTTTTTATACAATGCAGCTCCAGCAGTCCTAAAAGCAGTTCTTAAACGAAAGATCCTCTTCCTCTATTCTTTGTGAAGTATTGAAACACAAGTCTTTTGGTCTTCTGCTAGATTCACATCACCACTGTGTGGATGGATTACATGCTGTCCATGAATTGTTCTATAGACTTATATCACAATGTATAATTATAATGATCAGTTCTGCATGTAATCCTACAGTATTTTTATTATCATTAGCACAATTTCAGCACATCAGGCACAAAGTACGCTTCAAGTACTCCTAAATGTACATCAACTTTCAAAAGTCAAGAGGCTGCCCACGCAACTGCTACCAGTCCCTACACATCAACAGCCACCCAGACTATTGACTCCTGAGCCAATGACACAAGCTGACCCACTCTCCAGTATCATAGCCTGCCTTGTAACACACTGGTCATGGAGGGGGGCAGGGTGATAACGCGACTTCAAAACCAAGCAAACCTTGATGGTATCTCATGTTGGAGCACAGTTTTTATCACAAACCACTTCAGCACACTGGCAGCACAGAAGCCAAGCTGAGGTACACCAGCATCAATCCCTGTTCTCACATCAAGTTCTCCCACTGCTCAGCAAATTCTCAAGAGCTGGGTGCAGGTATCTGAAGGTAACATGAAACATTCAAAGGAGCACAGGGGTTGAAGCGGAATGTGCTCCCTTATATGAGTGAACTTAGGGTGGAGGTTAGACTGTGACTGAAGGCCAGTCAATGGCTACAGAGCATCAATCACTGATGCACCTCACAGAGCGTCCAATGAGGGAGGGGGTGGGCCTAATTCCCAGCAGGTTAGGAAACACATGTACGTCAAAATGGACACTCCATCTTAGTCAGTCAGTCTGTCACAGCACTTCATCCCTCACAAACATAGTAGCTAATCACTGACTGCATTTCTCCAGGTCATCTCTCACTGACTTGACAGGCAAAGAAGCATTCAGATCATTAATGAACAAGCAATACAGCCATCAAAAGAAATCCACATTCAAAGAAAAACATCTCGATCTGATCGAAAGCCTTGGAGTAAATGCAAACAAAGCAAAACGAAAGAGTAAAAACTTCAAAGGCATCTAAAAGAAAAGTACCAATCAATAAAGAAGAGCAAATAAAATCTAAAATATACACAAAGAAGAACAAATCAAAATCTGAAATATAAATAAAACTCAACATGCAAACCATGCAAGTGCTAATGCCATCCTCTGCACAAAGGCATCTTATATTACTGTAGGACTGTTCCCATTTTGTTGTGAAAACTATTTCCCACAGGTTTTAATTGTGTTTGTACTAAGAAACATCAAAATATATGCACTTCTGGACACTGATTCTAAAAACTACCTTGTAGAATGCGATGAAGATCGGCCAAACAATCTTAGTTATGTACGCGCACTTGCGCGTGCGAGCATGATTGCGTGCATGTGTGTGCTGTTTGTTTGCTTGTTTTCTGGTGTGTGTGTGTGTGTGTGTGTGTGTGTGTGTGTGTGTGTGTGTGTGTGTGTGTGTGTGTGTGTGTGTGTGTGTGTGTGTGTGTGTGTGTGTGTGTGTGTGCGGTGTGTGTGTGTGTGTGTGTGTGTGTGTGTGTGTGTGTGTGTGTGTGTGTGTGTGTGTGTGTGTGTGTGTGTGTGTGTGTGTGTGTGTGTGATTGACACAAAGACAAGCAAAAGTGAAGCAATACCTGCTAAAATGTAGGGTAATCAAATGATATTTCCATCCTCTCTTCTTTTGTTATAGTACAGTTCATTTTTTTCTCATATTTTTTTTCTTCAGTATTTTGCTCATGCACAGTTCATTACTTCCTGATATTTCTATTCTCATATCTACTTTAGCATCTTTTTTTCTTTCTTTTTAATTTCTGATATTTTTTATCCTCTCATCCTAAAACTTGTGTGTGTTTTAGAAAATTTACTTACTTGCTGATATCTCCATCCTCTTTTGACACAATACAGAGTAAGACGCGCCTAACTTTTGTTTTTGTTTAAAGTTACAGCGTAAGATGCCAAACTCTGGTTTTGCTGTTTTTTTTTTTTTTTTTTCATTAAAGTTAGTTTTTACTATTTACATCCTCTCATCTGTTTTCCTGCCGATAACCATCGGAAATACTGTTTTCTTCTTTCTTTTTTTTTCCCCTTTTTTTCTCTTCTTTGATTTCTGAAGAAAACATATTTGTAAAAAAAAAAAACCCTCACTTGTCTATTTAGTACTGTGATCAAATTATCGTCACTCTCCACATTGTTTTTGTTTTTTTTTTTTCATATTTTGACTTGTTTTAGTATCACTGCTGTCTGTTTCTGTGTCCTCTGCTGCTTTAGTATGAACTATTATTCCTGGTATTGTCACACTCAAATCTTTTATTTTTGTACAATATCAAATCATTTTCTGATATGTTTATTTTCTACTTTCTTGTGTTTGCATCTTTTATCTCAAGGTATTTCAACTCTCCTATCTCTCATTACGGCAGTTAACTATTTGATTTCCTGACAGCACAGTTTATCATTTACTGGTGTTGCTAATCTCTATGTCTTGCTTTGAACAATTTATTGTTTCAAATCATATAATCTCTTCTGAAGACTTGTGATGATGGATTCTCTCGTCGTGTCCGACGGATGAGTAGGCTGGCAGGTCATCTGCTGATGTGGGTCCTCATGTGG
>JADBJO010002802.1:142500-152500 GCA_016801955.1 Conus betulinus | reverse complement strand
CTAATTTTCTTAAATTTATCAAATGAGATCAAAATTTTACAAACAAATTGATTTTATCAAATTTAGTAAATTGATTATATTTATCAATCTTTACAGTGCATTAACGCACATAATGCCTTAAAATGTATTACATTTAGTGTTAACATCAACTAACTACAGAATGACTAACATACTGAGTAAGTATCCATCCGACACTTAAAATCGTGACTGCTGAGTACCTCTCTTTAATGCTACTTTGACAGATCTGGGCAGAATAAAAATATTTTTAAAATTCCAACTTCCCAAAAGCATATTTGAAATAAAATAATGTGGATCAGAACAGCATTGATGTAAAATCTTCCTGCATGAAATATGATTTGGGAATGATTTTATGCTACCCATGTCAAACAATGTCAAAGACTGTCCATATCGGCTAACTACACCTCTGAACTCATGCATTAGTGGTCCACATATGGTCAGTTACACAATCAGTTACACAGTGTGTGTGTGTGTGTGTGTGTGTGTGTGTGTGTGTGTGTATGTGTGTGAGACATAAACTATCATGTACCCAAGTTTTCATAATAAAACTTGATTTGCGGTCAAGTTACCTTTTGCAAGAGATGCCAGTTTGATGCCTATGCCATTTGCTCACCCACCGCTTCCTGACCTCTCCGCTCCCCCCAAAAACCTTCAATAATGAACACTAACTCTGTTAAGTAATGCTACTCCTACCAATTGTCTAACACTGTGTAAGTGATGCTAATAACAGTAACATTCAAAGTTCACACATTCTATGCTGGGCGAGAGGGGGATTCACACCTTTCCAGCACTAAAATTAGTTTCCTTGCTTTAATATTCAAATGCATGAGAGCACAACACTTACACACTGCCATTCCTATGCATGCACAGACTCAAAACAGATCTTGAAGCATGCACACACAGAGGTACAGGTACAAAGATACACACTGTGAGACGTACATATACACACACATGCACAATACTTCCTACTGCCTCTCCCCACCCCCACACACCCTGACCTCCCATCCTCATCCCATTACTATGTCTCATCTGCCCTCTACACACACACACACACACACACACACACACACACACACACACACACACACACACACACACACACACACATGTATGTGCAAAACAATATACACACCCATGCACATGCAGAGAGAGAGAGAGAGAGAGAGAGAGAGAGAGAGAGAGAGAGAGAGAGAGAGAGAGAGAGAGAGAGAGAGAGAGAGAGAGAGAGAGAGTTCTTCTGCGTGCTGAAAACTGGATATTTCTTTTACTAAGAATGCCAATAGGTCTGATGAAATAATGAGATGAATTCTCCCTAACATCCTGCATGTCCTTCCATAGACTGAGACAAGATAGAGTAAGCTGCCTTTTGATAAAATATTAGACAACTAAACAGAGTAGAGCAAGCTGCCTTTTGATAAATATCAGACAACTGTAACTGAGTCACCTATTTGAGATTGTTGGAATGTTACAATTTTTTTACAAGTTTCTGGGTTAATGTTAATGCCTCTTCCCTTTTATTGATTGTCTTTTGCCTCCACCCCCCACCCCCCCACCCCATCCCTTCCCCAATCAAATTCCTTTTAAATCCCCTCTCTCCATTCCTACCTCCCTTTATTATTGCATTTCCTATCTTTCACTTTCATCTCTTTCCTTTACACCTCTCTCTTCCTACTCCCTCCCCCTCCCCCTCCCCCTTCCTTGCCTCTGCCCTCCCCATCCCCCCCCCCCCCCCCCCTCCCTCTGCTGCCTTCATCACAATTAATTCACTCCCCTACTGAAACTGTCTGTAGAATCAGAAGCAATCTCTTAATCTTTTTTTTTTCTCCACACCCTCCCTATTTGTTCAGTTTTTTTTTTTTCTACCTTTCTTTCCCATCTGTATCTCCCACCATATTACCTCCCCATCCGCTGCCATCACCTCACCCCTACCCCCCCCCCCCCCCCCCCCCCCCCCCCCCCTGCTCCTAATTAAAACTGACTTTGCTGCCACTAAACTCACATTTCTTTCTCTCTGGTTTGCAACTTTCCACCTCTCACTTGGATACCCACCCCACCTCACCCTCCTCCATCTTTATTACTGTTTTTTTTTTTTTCCTACCACTATACTCTGTCTGTCTGTCTGTTTAGTGTTTGCCTCTCTCTCTCTCTCTCTCTCTCTCTCTCTCTCTCTCTCTCTCTATCTCTCTTCTTTTTTGCCTTCTCACTGTTGCAGTCCTCTCTCTCTCTCTCCTCTCTCTCTCTCTCTCTGTCTCCCTCTCTCTCTCTCTCTCTCTCTCTCTCTCCCTCTCTCCCTCCCTCTTCTCCTCTTCTTCTTTTTTGCCTTCTCACTGTTGCTCTCTCTCTCTCTCTCTCTCTCTTTCCCCCCCCCCCCCCCCCCCCCCCCCCCTCCTTTCCCCCATCCCACTTTGACCCCCTTTAACCTTGTTGCAACATCTCTCCTTCTTCCTCTTTCCCCCCCCTTCCCCTATTGCAACCCCTCCCTCTTTCTCTCTCTCTCTCTCTCATCCTCTCTCCCCCCCTCCCAGCCTCCTCCCTTTTCCCTTGTTGCACTCCCCCCCCCCCCCCCCCCCCCCCCTTGTTTTGTGTGTGTGTGAGTGTGTGTGTGTGTGTGTGTGTGTGTGTGTGTGTATATGTGTGTGTGTGTGTGTGTGTGTGTGTGTGTGTGTGTGTGTGTGTGTGTGTGTGTGTGTATGAGCGAGCGAGCGAGAGAGAGAGAGAGAGAGAGAGAGAGAGAGAGAGTGTGTGTGTGTGTGTGTGTGTGTGTGTGTGTGTGTGTGTGATCTTCTTCTTGAAGCTCTCCTCTATTTCTCTCTTCCTTCTTCTTCACCAATACAAAACCACTGTGACTGCTATTATTACTACTACTTCTACCCATCACCACCAAGACTAAACCAGTACAGCTGCTATTACTACTACAACTACTACTACTTCTACAACCACCACCAATACTAAACTACTACAACTGCTGTTACTACTACTACTACCAATTCTACCACCACCACCACTACTAAACCACTACAACTTACTTACTTATGCCCATCATTCCAGTGAAGCATATGCCATCGAGGGAACCACTACAACTGTTACTATTACTTCTATCCCACCCCCACCACCCACCCCACACACACACACACACACACACACAACTCTCTTCCTTATCCTACACCCTCCCCTCTCCCTCCAAGATGCAACCTGCACAGCAGCAAAAACCAGAAGCAGGTAAGAAGCAGTGTTTTTTTTTTTTCTTTCTTTTTTTTTTTTTTCCTTTCAAAGTAGGGTGGGGGAACGGTGTGTGCTAACACATCACACACACTGCCCTTGTCCATTAACCTGGCAGACACCCATGGAATATTGGGTGCTCAAAGCAGCTGCTGGCAGACATGATGAGACAGGAAGCAGGTAACAAAACAAACCATACCCTTCCCCTCCCCCTGGATGAGAAACCTAATATTGCCCAGCAATGCTAGGCCTGCAGCCAACAAGACCTGCACATACTATCCTCTTTGCTTTTCACCCATACCTTTGAAAAGGAAGAGTATAAGTTCCATCACACGATGCAGACAAACAGATGACAGGACAAAACACAATGCATTTCGACCTCTTGGGTCCTCTTCAGGCAAAAACAAGCAACATTTAAGACAATTTTTTTTTTCAAAGATTCTCCTAAATGTTGTTTGGTTTTGCCTGAAGAAGACCCCTGAGGTCGAAATGCATTGTGTTTTTGTCCTGTCATCTGTTTGTCTGTATCGTCTGGCGGAAATAATACCCTTCCTTTTTTTACATTTGCTTCATGTTCTGCCCTCGGTCACATCGTTTTGAAACCATAATGTTTGAGTTATCTTGGATTAGGTTACAGACAAGCCAATTTTTTTTTTTTTCAAAATTCTGATTGACTGTAGGTTTACCAGTCTGATACATAACTAAGAAACAAATACATACATAATTAGAAAAGGAACACACACACACACACACACACACACACACACACACACACACACACACATCTCCAGGGTCAAACTGTACACACAGAATTCATTTTTAATTACACTGAAGTGCTAAAAAATATCTCAAAGAATCTGAAAATTTTACATTATATTATTCATGGAAAACTGATTTCAGAACAGCTACTGATCAACACTTCATTTGTTTGGTTTGTTTCTTACTTTTCCATCTTCAACTCCAGCATAAGCATTCTGTTCTTAATTCAGTAAATGTAGACAACTCAGCACATTTTTTGTGTACCATGCACTGGAGACGGTCAATAATTTCATGCAGTTCTGCTACACCGAGTTCCTTAGCATCTCTGGGTGGTCAAGCACTCAAAAATAAAATATATCCACATTCTTGAAAACAATCTGAACTATTCCATCAGGTCCAGGTATTGTCAATGATAAGAACAACACTCAGTTCTAGCTGCCAAAGGTTAATGTGAAGGCTGGGGATCAGGGTAGTCCTGTTAGTCATTCACACACTCACACTGTGTTTAAAAAAAAAAAAAAAAAAGCAGCAGGCAGGCATATGCCAAGGACACATGGATCATCCTTGTTATCATGTCCTGCGCGCGCGGAATAGGTAATGCAAGATTCCACCGAGCAAGGGCAAGGGCGACCACACTGGACTTACAAGGAGGCTCTCCGGTACTTGGCCCGAATCCTGGCTATGGTTTTACTGGTGGGCTTATCAATGATCAGCATGGTGCTTCAGGGCATCTCTCAACTTCACTGCCGACCACAAGCCCCTCTACCACAGCCCCTTCCACAGGGAATCAACAATACTCTCTGACTCACATAGCCACCCTGCTCAAGTCCCCTCATAAACTGCACACTGAAGTGAAAACATGGGATGCTTAGAACAAATCAAAGTGAAGTAGCCACAGATGCCACGGAGGTCATATGACATAAATAAAACACATGTACATGTTGCCCTTTATCAACCTCACTGCTGTAGACAGAACCAACAATTTCTCAGCTTTTGTTACCACGGGTTACAGAGATTAGATACTGAGACAGAGAAAGAGAGATTGTCACAATCCAAACCCAGCTTATGTCAACTTACACACAAACACTCCTTGTGCAAGAATAGACACACGCACGATTCTTCACATATGCGCGCGCGCACGCGCACACACACACACACACGAACACACACACACACACACACATACACACACACGCACACTCACACACACACACACACACACACACACACACACACAGGTACACACACACACACACACATCTGGTGTTGCAGACAGCATGTATTGATCTCTGTCAAATGTGGTAATATTAAACCAATCACATAAAGCCTTGAGACTCTGTCCCTTCTAACGCTACCTTTGCTGGGACCGAGACACAAGAGGTCAGCACCTATTTCAAAATTCAACTCCCCGCCCACCCCCACCCTAGAAAATACCACTACTAACTAAACACAGAATGAAAGAACATAGCACACATACACAAATCTTCCATGTCCACAACACTATGGCATGAATTTGATTCATGAATTTGACACTATGTCAATCCAGCACCATCCTCTTCTAGATCATCATGATGGAAAACATGAATGTTAACATTACATAAATCTAAGATCCTCCTCCCCAAAGACCATGAGGGCGAATGTGAACTCACTTTGTGGATCACATACCATGCAAGACTCGCACCATCGATTCATCCTCTTGAGATAACATGATGGGAAACATGTCTACTCACCTTATCAATTTGACACAAATCTAATGTCTTCTTAAAAGATCACAGCATGGAAATTTAACACTGGCTAGACAACTTCTTGAATATATACAATAAAAAGTAAAGCATAATAACGGTGGTGTGGAGGAGTGGAAGGTGCAATGGAAACGGGTGAAAAAAAAAAAAAGGTAATGTTCTAGGGCACCTGTTTCACATAGCAAAATAACACAGTTGCTATTTTCAAATACATTTTCAACAAGTTCTCATTCAACTTTGGTATTAGCAATGGAAAAATATTGGAATGGTGTTGTTATCCTAATATTTCCAGCAGCAAAACAAACAAAACAGAAAAGGAAATCGACTGAAAACAGGAAACTGACATGCCTAGCATCCTCCTCTTAAAAGATCATAACCTATAACATGCAATAAAATTGATACTGTACACATCTAACACGATCCACCACAGCATGTCCAACAAATGTAATATATACCTCTTAAAACTTCATGGCATTATTATCAAACTCACCTTACACACTTGACACCACACCATACCTTACATCCTCCTCTTAAAACATCATAGCATAAATACTCATTTTACACTATTTTAACATCACACAATTCTTCTACCCTGTTTGTCTTAAATGAACATTGCGTTCCAACTCACTTGACAAATTTGACACCACACAAATCTAGCATCATCTGTTCCCCTGACGTGTTCACCAGCTGTTCAAGGGAGAGCTGGACACAGCCTGAGTAAAACACACACAGTACAGTTTGGGCTGGAGGAAGGAAACAAACTCGCTTGGTGGACCTTTTGGGGCACCAATTCCTCTGACCCATTGCCTTAATGGCCATTCAAGTGTTTCCTGTAAGAGAGACTTAAGGTGAAGGAAGGGAGGAAGGATGGAGGGGAGAGAGCAATGGGGGTGGGAGGGGGGCAGCAGGGCAATTTAGCAAGTGTGGGAGCCTTAGATGCAGCACTTGACTTCAAGGCATCTCATTGTGATGAGGTCCACCTTACACCATTACACCGCCTACCTCATGGAAAGAAGTCCTCAGAGACAGAGAGGGACAGACAGACAGACAGACAGACAAACAGAGAGAGACAGAGACTGTTTTTTTTTTACAAGGCAGGTGCGTGGGCGGTCAGAGCAAGAGATTGTGATCTCAGTGCAAATGGGTGTTTTGTGCTTATTTGACAGAGAGAGACTGTGTGCCTCTGTGTGTGTGTGAGTGTATGTATGTGTATGTGTGTGTGTGTGTGTGTGTGTGTGTGTGTGTGTGTGTGAGAGAGAGAGAGAGAGAGAGAGAGAGAGAGTGTGTGAGAGAGAGAGAGAGAGAGAGAGAGAGAGAGAGAGAGAGTGTGTGTGTATGTGTGTGTATCTGTCTGTCTGTCTGTCTTATGTGAGAATACACATGCGCATTCACATCATAACAGTATGCAACATGCTCTTGATGCACACACACTCTTGTCCCTCTCAATCCCCCTCCTTTCTGCCCTAAGTAACCAAGCTCTCTTTCACTCCACTCCCTTCATTCTGCCCCCTACATGACCAACAGGCAACAGTTTCTAAATACCATTATTTGCTTACACAGCTCACAGGATACACATCTCTCTCAACATCTCAAATTGCACACACACACACACACACACACACACACACACACACACACACACACACACACACACACAAATTGACATTGAATTTTGAAATCAATGGCGAAGACATTTTCTCTCTCTCTCTCTCTCTCTCTCTCTCTCTCTCTCTCTCTCTCTCTCTCTCTCTCTCTCTCCCAACTTCCAACTAAGGACCTCATATTGTGTCAGTTGTCTTCGTTCTGAGCCAGTACCAGATGGCTCTCATTCTAGCTGAGAGTACTGGCAGTCCTGGAATGCAGTGTCACTGTTTATCTACGTCTTCAACACTGGAGAGCAGCCGCAGTAAAAAGAAACTTCACCTGACTCTTAAAACCTGTCTCTTCCTCATCCCCCCCCCCCCCCCCCCCCCCAAGTCAAAGACGGTAGTACTGCCTTCTGTGCCCCATCTCTCTCCATCCTCAAACCTACACACACCCCTTCTCCTACCTAGCTACCTTAGGTGTTGTGGTGCCATGACAGCACAATGGCAACTGGATGCCAGGAAAGCGCTCTCCTGTGAACTGCAAGTTGTCCTGCCTCATCACCACAAGTAACAAATCTGCGAGTCCTCTCCACCCCACGTGGGCTGTAGCCTACTCTCAACCCCCCCCCATCCCCACCCACCCCACTTTCACCCCGCCTCCCCCTTCCTTCAGGCTGCTAAATGGAAAACAGATTGGAGTACATTTCTTTCTTTCATGTGGACCTGGTATAGATATATCTCCTGCAATCATTACTCTCAGCCTTCTCTCTCTCTCTCTCTCTCTCTCTCTCTCTCTCTCCCACCAAAATTAATGTTAAAAAAAAAGGAAAGACTGACTATAAATGTGAATGCAGTGTGTGTGATTGCGTGCATTTCTCTGCATGTGTTGGTGCCTTCTTAAATAATGATGTGTAGGTATGTGGGTGGGTTCTTAAATATTGATGTGTAGGTATGTGGGTGGGTGGGGGGGGGGTAAAAACATGATGTTATCCTGAAGAAAAAAAAAAAATTATCTGGGTCACATAACACAAAGTAACAAAATGAGCAGGGGGGGGGGGGGGGGGGGGGGAGGGGGGAAGCTGCGTGGAGGGGGGGGGGGGGGGGGGGGGGAGAGGGGAGAACCATCAAAAATAACGTCCATTCAGCACCATCAAATGATCAAAAGCCACCGAGAGACATTATAAAATCACAGAAAAGGATAGGGAATATCCATGCATGCAAGCACATTTTTGGGGAAAGGGGGAAGTGGTGTGATGGTGTAGGGAACGGTGAAGAGGCAACAACAACAACAAAAAAAGTGTGTGTGTGTGTGTGTGGGGGGGGGGGGGGGGGGGGGGTAATCTGTCTGGGCATACGGAAAGAACCTAAGAACCTAAAGCTCACACAAATCATCTACGGCTGTATCCCCGAGTCATGCTTCCCCACGACTGCTTCGTCTATCAACACTGCAAGCAGCCATGCTTCGCGTGCTATCGGCACGGGGGAAGGGAGGACATGTGGGCTGGGTGGAGGGCACGACAGCGATCCTGGGTCTCTGGCTGCTGTGATGTACAGCCTCAGACCATCCCCTCTGAACTGGGCGTCAGCTCTGTGTGCACGAACCGGGGATAACGGATGAGGCACAACGGTTGACGGACGAGGCGCCGATTCTGGTCATGGTCAAGGCATGGTTTACTAATGAACAGGTCAAGAATCTTGGTCATCGCTGGTCAAGGGGGATCACAAATCCTGGTCTTCTTCACTGGCCAGCCGGGGTCACAAATCTATGTCGTGGATGATCTGTCATCATACGTTCATCCGTAGCTGACGACCCGTAGCTGACCCCCCCCCCCCCCCCCCCCCCCCCCCTCAATCTCACTTCCCCTTCACCCGTGGCCTTCGAGATGTCTTTTCACTCTCCTACGCCCTCATCTTTTCTGCAAGTAGGCCTGGGTAGGGATTTTGCAGTCGACCTGAACGTCACCACAGTCCTGACAGCCGTCAAGACATCCATCACGGTACTAACTCACTGGGGTACCGACCTGTACAGTACTGAAGCCACAGCTACCAGAATATGAACATACCGTGTTTAGTCAGTCAGCCGCAGGGGAGGATATCTTTCTGACACCACCACCACCACCACCACAATCCTCTCCTCCGCCTCCTCTCTCTCTCTCTCTCTCTCTCTTTCTCTCCCACATGTGTACATGCATGGGTCCGCGCACGCGTGCGCGCGCGCGTGTGTATGTGTGTGTGTGTGTGTGTGTGTGTGTGTGTGTGTGTGTGTGTGTGTGTGTGTGTGTGTGTGTGTGCCTGTGTCTCTGTGTGTGTGCGTGCGTGTGTGTGTGTGTGTGTGTGTGTGTGTGTGTGTGTGTGTGTGTGTGTGTGTGTGTGTGTTTCTAAGAGTGTGTGAGTGTATGGATATACGAGTGTGTGCATGCATGAGCAAGCGCGGCGCAAAACAGTGTGTATGTACATACATACGTGCATGCCCTCTCTCTCTCTCTCTCTCTCTCTCTGCATGTCTGTGTGCTCGCGCGCGCGCGCGTGTGTGTGTGTGTGTGTGCGCTTCCACGTGTGTGTGTGTGTGTGTGTGTGTGTGTGTGTGTGTGTGTGTGTGTGTGTGTGTGTGTGTGTGTGTGTGTGTGTGTGTGTGTGTCTGTCTGTCTGTCTGTGTGTCTGTCTGTCTGTGTGCGC
>JADBJO010002802.1:130000-137500 GCA_016801955.1 Conus betulinus | reverse complement strand
GTGTGTGTGTGTAAGCGCGCGCGCGCGCGCGCGCGTGCGTGCATGTGTGTGTGTGTGTGTGTGTGTGTGTGTGTGTGTGTGTGTGTGTGTGCCTGCCTGTGTATGCCTGCGTGCCTCTGTACCAGTCTGTACCAGTCTCTCTGTCCGTCCGTCCGTCCGTCTATCCGAGTCTGTGCGTGGTCTGTGTGTCACTGTGTGCCTGTGCACGTACGCATTCGTTGACATACGCAAACGCTTACGCATAAGTGCACATGTGTGTGTGCGTGTGTATACGTACGAGTATGTGACATGTTGCGTGTGTGTGCCCGTTCGTGCATGGCCTAATGTAAGAGTAAGCCAACAGCAGGAACCATCTCGTTATCAGGTCAGCGAGGGGTCAAAGTCGGGTGGGGGGAGGGGGGAGGAGGGGGCCATCAGACCTCCCGATGTTCTGCTGGGCAGGCCCCTGTGCCAAGGGATGGCCGAATGGGAAGAGGAGGAGGGGCTGGGGAGAGGATGATGGGGGAAGGGAGGGGGAGAGGATTTGGGCTGAGGGATGGGAGAGGGGATGGGGGTGGGGGTTATGATGGGAGGGGGAAAAAAGGCTTTAGTCGCAAAAATGCCGTCTGGGCAAAAATGATTACGGTCTTAGTTCCCTAAGACTGGCTGCTCAATAAAAGACGTCACAACGGAAAGACGGGGGAAGGGATTGTGTGTGTGTAGTGTGTGTGTGTGTGTGTGTGTGTGTGTGTGTGTGTGTGTGTGTGTGTGTGTGTGTGAGAGAGAGAGAGAGAGAGAGAGAGAGAGACAGAGAGAAAGTCAGACGGACAGACAGAGAGAGAGAGAGACAGAGAGACAGAGAGAGAGAAAGTCGGACGGACAGACAGACAGTGACAGAGAAAGACTTGAGAAACGAATTCTTTCTCTCCCTGAAAGCCTTCAGGTACAAAAAGTGCATCAACGTAACAGGGACAATCATCAAGTACATCAACGTAAAAGACACAGTCATCCCCACCGATGCATAAAACACACTGAACACTCCCCCCCCCCCTCCCCCCCCCCCCCCCCCCCCCCCCCCCCCCCCCCCCCCCATGAAACATACAATCAGGTGTAAAGCACATTCAACAGACAGTCCCTTTTCCTTTTTTCTTTTTTTTTTTTTTTTTTGAGCTCTGCTCTCTTACTTACTTCTACGTTCTTAGCTATGAGGCACTGTCAAAAAAAAAAAAAAAAAAAAAAAAAAAAAAAAAGGAAAACACCCTTCATTTTCTCACACATAAGCGCCATCATCTTTAGTCATGTTTGTTGAGAGACGTGTTTGTGCCAACATCACATCTTCATTACAGTTCTTTGCCTTATCTCTTTAGAGCTGAACAATAAGCAGCTGACTGTTCATTCCTGTCCTGCCTTACTTTTAGTTTACATCATACATAATACACACAATACATGATATACGATACACAATATTTTCATTTGTCCTCATAGAATACAAGGAAAATTTGTTTGTGGTAGCAATCATCAAAATTACAACAAATTATAAACATGTATATTGGATCACTTAAAATATTCCACTCTTTCCACAGTGCTCGGTCATTCCTTGTCAATTCATTTATCCATCTTGTGTCAGTGTGTACATATATATATATATATATATATATATACATATAACTATTAACATATGCACGCACACATCCTACCCCCCCCCCCCCACCACCACCCAGATACACACACACCACACCAATATAGAATCCCCCCCCCCCCCCCCAAAATTGAGTCATACACACACACACACACACACACACACACCACACACACACACACAAGCATGCACACCACCACCACAAACCACCATCACATATGCAATATTAACATCACACTTAAATAACACTCCAACTGTAAAACACAACACTCCAAGATAAGCTCAAAGTTAAGTATAAAAAGAAAGAAAACAAAAACTATAGTACCATTCAAAACATCAATAATACTGCAAAATATACTTGAACTGTAAAAACAACCTGCAGTGCTCAAGCTGCTCATAATGTTTTCCACCAATGACTGAAACATTTTGTTGGCTCTAGAATCGGAATCAGTGTGTTACAGAATTTATAGGCACGCACACACACACACACACACACACACACACACACACACACACACACACACAGAGATTTCAAACACTGTGCCATCAATGCATTTTTACATTGGGAAGGGGAGGAGAGAGAAGGGGTAGGGACCATGAGGATGGGGGTGGTGAAATGAAAAGAGGAAGATTATGGAGCAGACAAAGCAAGGTTAAATGTAAGTAACAATTAAGTTTACTTTCTGTTTCCTTTTGGTCACATTGATTCAGTCTGCATTCTCTCTCTCTCTCTCTCTCTCTCTCTCTCTCTCAAAATGAAACATTGCGTTTGTCAACATAGTTTATACTTTGTCTAAGTTGATGTTATTTGCATTGTATAAATATACTACATGCTCTCAGTTAAAATGCTGCTTTTGTCATCCTAGTGTGACCACAACTGTTAACTGTGGGTGAATACTTCTCACAGGGTTATCACAGCAGAGGCCCACTCTCGTTACCACTTAGTACACTGAGAAGAAAACAGAGAATATGTGGTTCTCTCCTTGATGTTCATGCCTAATAAGAAGTGAATCTTAATACACTGAGAAGAAAACTAAGAATGTGGGTTTCTCTCTTTAGATTTTCAGTCCTATTATTAAGAAATCAATTTCACAATCTATAAGAAAGAGAAGACTCGCAGAGGAAAACGTTTGCTTGTGTTTTGCATCTGTGACACTGTAAATGCTGATTCAGTACTTTCTAAGTTTCAAAACAAGTCAATCAGTTTAGTATGTGTCTGACTTTAACACAGCATTCAATTATAATAGCAACCCTGAATCACAATTTGAGTCCTACAGTTGTTCTTACTGTAATTTTTGTACTGAGGTCACTACATAGATAGTCCCACACGATTATTCCCACAGAACAAATAAGTGTATAAAGGTAAACAAATCAAGCTGGTGGTACCAAATGCTGTGGCATAGTAATTATCATCTTGGATTGTGAGCTTTGAGGTTGCTTCCTTTCATAACCATTTATCTGTGGAATTTTTCTGGCCCAAATCCAAATGCTATGGGCTCAAATAGGACAACTGGAACAACACAATGTGTGTTTCATCCATTCTTCCAATGCATTTCTGAAAATTTTTCTTCAAATTCCCTGACCAGCACTACAGGTGTCTGTATCTCTAGGGCCTGTTTGATGCCCTGATATATTTGGAAGTTTATAACGAGTACAGCCCCATCATGTAGTGTATAGTCAAAAAGCAACTCCATAGCATCATCTTCTATCAATCTGTGTTAAAAAAGGTCTCAAAGTCTGTGTCCCTTCATGCCCTGCTCTCATAATGTTCAGTTCTGATGTCCTCTCCACATCTTGGTCAATGTGTGTCCACTGGTGGCATCCTCTAAAGGGGCATGCTCACTCGAGCTGGCTCCGTTATCACTTAGTAATTATTGTCATCAATTTGGGGATGGTCAGTGGTGTCACGTGTATGCCTGATCAGACAGACTGGGCAGCAGAGCACAGTCTCCTGGGAAGGTCACCAGATACTTGATACTGACTGAACACATCCTGAGGATTAATACTAATCAGCCTGCTGTGAAGGGGAAGCCAGAATGAGGGACATGTGAGTAATGTCACTGCACAAAGTTGGACAGAGATTAGATGACAAAAATACCCCCCCCCCCCCCCCCCCCCCCCATCTAGATTGCTTTAAACTCACTTCTAAAATGCCCATGAACTTCAAGATGAAACTTAAAGTCACATATGAACCTCCACCATCATCAATGCAAGTTCAGTTTTTCAAAATATAACATCCATGCCATCATCTAAATGTCAGAACTTTCATACAGTAAACAATACTGAGAAAATAAAAGTATGGGAAAAAAAATGGGAGACGGGATTCTGGATTCTGGAGTGTTTCTTTGCCTGATGACCGAAAAAAAAATTTTTTTTTAACTGATTATGGATCTACAAATGTGGTTCTTAACATCTGACAAAGAAATGTTCAGTATTCAAATAAGAACCAAGGTGCACTAATCCTGTTCCTTCTGATATATTACAGTATGAAAAAGTCCCCAGCTGTTTCTACTTCAATTTCAAATAATTAAAAACCTTCTGTTTTCCTTGAACGGGCAGAGTGAGTCACTTCTGAATTGTGCAACATCACACCCCAACACATCTGGCCCACGGATCATCACAAAACCACACACAACACTGACGCATTGTTGCGTAAGGGAGCAGACGCAGCATTACTGGCTCACACAACTCCCAAAACTGCACCTGTCCCTGAACCGAGAACAACGACAGCAAAAAAGGTGAACATACCTGGGGCAACAGATCACTCCTCGAAACACTATTCGGCCGACAGAGCGGTCAGTGGTAGTCTGATCCGTCCTGAGGTTTCAAGAACATCAAATACCGCTGATAATCCGCTGTCTGGAAGCGGGGGATAGACGGATGGGAGTCGTGACCATGTGGCCGCCTTACACACGCCGGATAATGCTGCCCCATGACAGCGCGGCGCGGGAGACGGTACAACTTCCCCCCCCCCCCCCCCTCATCCCCCCCCCCCCCCCCCCCCGCTCAGCCACATCCTCCCAGCCCCCAAACCCCCACCCGCTCCCCTTCCACGAGCACCACCACCATCTTTCCCTCAACGTCCCTCCCTCTCCTCCCCCTCGCTCTCCCTCTATCTCTGCTCCCGCGCCACATCACACAACTTCTGCGAACCTACCTCCATCTTTATCCTCCAACCCCCACCCCCACCTTCTCTCTCTCTCTTTTCCTACGCTTCACTGTCTTGTCTGGCACCGTGTGTGCCGAGCCGTTCAAGAACGACGGGAGTGTAGGCCTATTCCCGATCTCTGACGCACGGACCTCCTGCACCTCATCCCTCCTACCTCGCTCCACTCCTCCTCCACTCCTCCACGTCTGTTCCCACCCCCACCCCACCACTCTCCTTCTCCCATCTCCCGCCTTCTCCCACCCCACCCCTCAAACCCTTCCCCTCCGCCTTCCGACCCCCCCACCCCTTTCCCGACCCTCTCCCCATATCTCTCCAGGTGTGTCAGCCTCCTTATCGTCTATCTTCCATCTTATGGTACACATTCAGACTCCCAACTTAAGGCCTTACCTGTCCGGAAAACACATCACCAAGCAAAGACATCACAGCCTCTATTTCTTCATGTGGGGTGGGTAGAAAACGGGACGGGAGTTGTAAGGGTTGGGGGGTGGAGGTGGAAAAGGAAATGCACATTTGGTGCAAACTGCTTTTTGAACTCTTGTTCCCCCACTGTGTGGTTAGCTGCTGTTTTCACCATTTATCAGATACCTGCTCAAAGTTTATGGCAAGAAAAAAGGGAAAATAACTGAACAAGAAAGTGTAATCTGCTGAAAAAGAAAATATTAAAATGAGCAAATGAGTTCAATAAATAAAAACTTATACATAAATCAATAATTTACTAAATAACAACTGATCAGGATGTCAAAGTGTGATGACATCCAACCCCCATCCCCCACCCCCCCCAAATAAAGCAGTACATAACCTCTATAGAACTTGAGCCAAGATTTCTGTTTTTGTGGAAAAGAAGATTAATCCATATCTACCATTAAGTGACAAATGACCTGAAACAATACACACATCAAAAAACTGGCATGGCATCAGGACTTAACCTTTTTTTTTTTCCTGATATCCCCCAATAAGACCAAAAACTGGCATGAATACTGAACACTGTTGGCCCTTAACCATTTTATGTAAGTAAACACAGAGGAAATCCACTCCAAATACTTACTGGCTGTCCAAGACATAAAAGAATGAAAAAAAATCACTGTCCTAAACAACCCCATCCAGAACTGTCAGAAAATGCTGCCATGAACAAAATTTGTGACAAATTTGCTGTACTGAGCTAGAGAGAAACTGCCTGAGCATACAGTGTGAGAAAATACTGTCCTAAACAGATTACTACCAACACTGAAAGTGTTGAATGACTATATGAATGGAAACATTAAAAACATTACTGCCATTTTTCCACATTTTGTGTAAATTTTTCATCCTCCAATAAAGCCAAACAAAACAAAACAGTACATTGAGGAAACTCTTTCAATCCACTTCCTCCGATAGAAAATTGGATTCATTTTCTTTTTTGAACTGACTCGCTCACAGAAGTTTAAACACACACACACACACATACACACACACAAAAAGGGAAAAGCCTGTCTACCAGCCCCCCTTTTTTTTTTTTCTCCTATGTAACAAATGAACACGCCTTTTGGAAAGGGGGGAAGGAGGTGTTGGGATGGGGGTGGGGGTGGGGGGAGCCTTACATGCACCAGAAAAAAATCTGTCCCCCACCAGACTCTGCCAGGGGTCAAACGCCTTACCGTCTGACATGAGACAGAAGACAAGGGTACAGGAACCATGTCAGCCATATTGTCTGGGAGGCCACTTGGACAGCATCAAGTCTGACCTGTCCCCGTTCACTCCACACTCTCCCACAAGATATTAAAAAAAAAAAAATGACCAATGATTAAATTCTAAAGAAAATACTGCTTGCACAGCAAGAGCAAGTCAGTGGAGAATCAAGAAGAAATCATGCTGAAAATGCAATTTAAAATTCAAAAACAAACTTTGTTTGTTTGTTTGTTTAATTAGAAACATATTTACACAAGACATAACCACATAAAGCTTTGTCAGATGTGTAGCTCTTGCAGGCAAGGTTTCAGCCATTATTTTCAGACAGAGCTATATGGACCTGAAATGGGTGCTTACTGGCAGGAGGATGAAGTCATCCTTTCAGAAGATTTGTTAAGCTTGGTTGCTGTAAGGTGAGACAGGGAGACAGTGTCAAAAGAGAAGATAGATAAATGCACAGTTCTAAGAGAAGTTTTTTTCATACTTGTTTTTTCCCAGCAGAGTTCCTAAATCTGCATCCAGATTTCCATGAAATTTGTACTTCTGCAAAAGACCTAAATATGTGCAGACACCGATGTCAAGAAGCAACTGATGTCATGCCTCACCATATACACTGTTACACATCACTGACAGCCTTGTAACACTTTTTAGTACAACCTTGGCTTAACACGAAAAAAAAAAAAAATTTTTACATGACCAGTGACCATAATATCACGACAGACAAATGGGCAAGTGAACTGAAAGAAACCAACACTCATAAAAAGTTATGAAGGCGTTTCTTTTCAACACTTAGCACAAAAGGTTATTTTTCAAATTGTCTTTGGTGCGCCACTCACCTTGGCTATGATTAATACTGTAACAGTCCACGGCTTGGTCACGGTTTCAGAAAGAATAATCATCCTATCTCAATCACTGTCCCACTATTTCATGTTCTTTGCAAGAATATTTCAAATGTCCGTGCAAAATCTAGCCAACACGTAGCTTTGCTGCCATGAGACATCACAAAGAAATGCTCGTGTCCAGTGCCCAAGATGTGCCTCTCCAGCCA
>JADBJO010002802.1:117500-120000 GCA_016801955.1 Conus betulinus | reverse complement strand
TTGAAGAAGTTTACCAATACTATGCCAAGACAAGTATAATTACTTTCTTATTAAAATCTTGCAATTTTTTCTACAGAAAAGATGCAACCTAAAGCTATTCAGTACCATCAAGCACTCAATACCAAAAAACTGTTATGATCTATATTCATAGTTATATGAAAGCAAACAAAGATACACACACACTTGGGAGGGGGGGCCGAACTTTCTTTTCTTCTTTTTAATTAAGCGTAATACTCACTGTAAAAATTTCTGAAGACGTTGTGCGGTGGGATCAGCAGACAATCTCATGCCCGTGCCCAGAGTGGTGGCTGTGTCTACCCACGAAGGTGTTGTGTCTTCTGCATCTTCAAACTCCTGGGTCTCCTCTGGCCCATCATCCCCCCATTGTAACTCCACGCCCTGATTCGTTGGAGAAAGCACAGAAGTATCTCCTCCCTCATTCACCGCTTGTCCCCAAACTGGCGCAGCCTTTTCTGACACTGACTGCACTGTTGGATGGAATTGTTCCTCAATGTCATCCCCCCAGATCAGTTCCAAGTTCTCTGAAGGAGCCTGCACCTTTGCTGGCACCGACTCGTCCAGCTTTTCTTCTTTCCTGTGATGCTCTGAAAAAGACTCTACAGTTTGTGGCACGAACTGCCTTTCCTCCCCATCACTTTCTGAGGGAGCAGCATCGAAAGGAGACAGAGGCGACGTTCCTTTTTCAACAGGCGATTTGGACACAACAGGAGGTGGAGGAGCTACCCGTCTTGGCACTGGACTGGGTTTGTTAGGAGGAGGCTTGGGTTTGTTCAGCTTAGGTCTGTCCTCTGCTGAAACAGGCTTGCTTGCATGAACATGGACGTAGGCAAAACTGTCATCACCAGGAGGTGGCATGTCAGATGTTGATGTTTCATCAGTCCCTGTTTTGTTAAGTTCAACATGCTCTGTATTATTCCTTCTATCTGGTGTGTTATGTGGAAGATGGACAACTTCATCATCAACAGGTAAAGCAGCGCCTTTAGCTGGCACATGACTAGAGTCAGACTCCTGAACTGTTTTGGCACTAGCAACACGTCCCTCGTTCAATGAAAGTCTTTGTGAGTTCAAGTTTTCTCTGTCTCTTTTCACATCCCATGATCTTCTTTTTCACACCCGCTGTTTCCTCCATGTCTGCAGGGGTATGCATCATTGACAAGTAATTGTCAGCCCTTTTAAGAGCTGCATCAATTCATCTTTGCTTATTCGTTTGCCAGCAACATTATCAGTGGAAGCTGTGGACCTTTTCTGACGCATTGTCACTCCATTCTCTTGTTGGGGTCAGTGGAATGTGAAGATGATGAAAAAGACTGTCCGATGCAGGTCTCTCCCTACTTCTGGAATGTTCTCCCTTCACTGGTTCATCTGCCTTGTGATGGTGATACGTCTGATTACCTGTCACCCTAGCTCGCACCATCATCAGTTCATCGTTGGCACGTTCCTGTTTATCTACATTTTCTGCAGACTTGATGAGGTCTAAACTCTTGATATTTTTTACACCTCGATCACCAGGCACATTACGTTCTATCAAATCAGGCTGAGAATGTCTGCAAACAGCACTGGAGGACACGGAAGAGTACTGAGCACCAGAATGACCCAAGATATGATGGTCATCCTGAGAGTCTCTGGCTGCCTTGTTCGTCAGGGACCTTGATGCAGACGACTCCAGTCTATAGTCAGACTGGCTTGTCAATTCTTCTCTCAAGCGTGAAACATCATCTGAGCTGGAAAACTTGCGGGCATGACTCAGTGGTGAGGACGACCTGGGAGATAACACTGGGGGTGGAGAGGATGGTGTCTGTGCAGGAGAGATCTTCTTGCGAGCCACTTTCTCTCGCTCTTGTGCCAAGCGAGTCTCCTCCTCCATTTTGGCAAAGAGCATGCGAGTGTAGTTAAAGCGCGCTGAACATGGCTGGTGGCCTCCATCAAGCTGGGCTCAGGATGCTGAGGGACAAGGTCTGGGGCAGACAAAGAGACATTGTAGGAAGCTGGCAGAGGCCGCGGTGCTAGAGCTGCCAGAGACTCTCTCTTGATCCCGACAGATTAGCATCGTGCATTTTCTTCCTCTTGGATTCTGGAGATCGGTCAGTTCCAGACCTGTGAGGTAAACTGGGAATGGAAGTGGATGAGACAGAGAAACCTGTGGGCTCATGACAAGGTTCTGGCAAGCACCCACCTTCCCACCGCCACCATCCCCTCCACCACCCTGAAACATCTCCATAATGCGGGTCACCTTGGAACCGTAGCGATTACGCTGACCAGGATCTTCAAACTTTGCTTTCATGTTGAGATAGGCAGTCTGGGAAGGAGGTGGGGGCTGGATGGTTGTGGTGGTTGCTCAGCGGTATCCAGGTGAGTGCTTCCACTGCGGTACCGGCTGGCAGTCAGCACCTCCTCACGATGATCCAGTTGAGACATGGCGGCAAACTAACAATGTTACACTCTTTCAGAAAATCTGAGAGAAGCTTAGCTCCCAACTGCC
>JADBJO010002802.1:110000-115000 GCA_016801955.1 Conus betulinus | reverse complement strand
AGGCTTCCTTGCTGCCATGAGTGGCTGCATGCTGTCACATTCATGAGCCAGTACATATTTGTACATACACGTACATGTGAAAAAGTGCAGATGTGCAGGAACCCAAAGCTGGTCATGGACTGAGTCATTTTCTCACACACATCAGGAACTTCTCCAACTTGACTGCAAAGTGTGGCCACTGCAGGCAGAAATCTGTTGTATCCCCCAAACATGAACAAACGAATCACAAGACAAAACACTTGAAGATGTCTTGTGATTCATTTGTTCATATTTGGCAGATAGAGTACTTTAAAAAATATTTTAAGATTTTCTCACACTTGATCAAACCAAAATTGTTCAGGAGACCTTTTTCTTTTTTTGTTTTTTTAATTTCTTTCTTATATTTTGTTCAGGAGTTTTCTTCTGTACAATTTATCCTTCCAGTATGCGTTACAATGATGAGGACTATCCAATGCGCCATCGTGTGGTGTAATAATGCTCCAGTTTCTTGCTTTCATTTATGATGTTACTTTGTGATGGTGAACATAGTGTAGTTAGGCTTTATGTTTATGCTTGAAGATGTCAGTGAGCTCAGTAAAAACTTCACCTAACAATCAGTTTTCTGTGAAACAAATGCAGTGATTATATAGTCTCTATTTGATCACAAGCATCTATTGCTAATTTTTGTCACATTTCTTTCTTCTCTTTCTTCAGCTTCCTTTCTGGGTTTTTCTCCCCGTCTCACCTTCTCCACTTCTCAGTGATATTACTCAGATGCCACTCATTCCTGCACCAAAAAAACATATTGCCCACACCCAAGTTCCTCCCCTCACACCAACTCAGCGCCAGCACAAGCAGTTGGTATATACAGCAATCAATACCAGGCCCTCATAAGGCAGGCAACCTAACACTACACTGCTGCTGGGTCACCTCGCTAGTGTTCAGTGGTGCCTTTTCTGACCCAGCACGAGCAGGACATCACTTTTTAAACCCCCCATGGATGACAATGATTGCTAATACAAGGAACAACATGGATAAGTGTCCCCCTCCTGTGGGCCTCTTTACATCCACGAAATTACCCAATCCCTATGAACTTGCTGATGCAAAGGACTCTCATACATATATTATCCACAGACATGGACACGGGGAGGAAATTAAAGCTGAGGTCTGAATTTTATAATGTGGTCTGCTGGGCTTTGGGACAAAATGTTACTGCTTGACCAAATGCACTAGGACTGCATGCAATCATGTCGCTGACTCTCATACAAGAAGCTGCCACTCATTCAAACATAGTAATGCAATAATACTACTTAACAACATCATCAAACTTGGTGGAAGAAAACCTGATAAAATAGTAAATGGCTGTTTACAAAGAATTTTCTTTATTGTCATGAAAGATGTTTAATCAAACTTTCTTGTTCTTCCTCTCCTTCTTTTTCTTTTTCATTTCTTTCTTTTTAACTGTCTTAACTACTTTTTCTGCTGCTGCTGTTGCTGCTGCTGCTGCTGCTGCTGCTGCTTCTTCTTTTTCTTCTTCTTGTTTTCTTCTTTTCTTTCTTTCTTTCTTTTTCTTCTTCTTGTTCTTCTTGTTCTTCTTCAGTTTTTTCTTTTCTTTCTTTCTTTCTTCCTTAGCTACTTCTTCTTCTTCTTAAAACAAATCATAAAAAGAGGAGACGACAGGAAGGAAAGAAAATAAAGCAGTAATAATCAAAATTTATAATTCATACAAAAAGACCACAAAACCATAACAGTGATGCTGAAGTCATAAAGAAAATGGCAGGAAGAAAAAAGCAAAATAAGAACAAAAAAAGAAAAAAAAGTCAGGAAGAAGAGACATAGGCCAATAGAAGGAAAAACTGGAAGAGAAAAAAAAAAAAGAAGAAGAAGAAAAGCCAGTGGAGTGAAGATGAGGTACAGAAAAATCAATGAAGGAAAAATACAATTAACCTGTTTACACACACACACACACACACACACACACACACACACACACACACACACACACACACTGGGTTGCCAAAAGAGAGATTTGAGGAAAAAGCCTACAAGAAGAAGGAAGCAGAACAAGAAACAGGAAAAGACACAAATATTAACCTCAAATCTCACCACACAAGAACAGAGAAAGAGATGAAAGTAAAAAAAACAAGAATATGAAAAGCAGATGGAAAGAATCAAAAGAAAAACAAAAGCAAAACAGTACACCTAAAAAAAAAAAATAAAAAAAAAAAAAAAAATATATATATATATATATATATATATATATATCCAAAACACACTGATTAGTTTAAAGATAGTCAAGGCAAATGCGATGAATGTGTAGAATGTCCGATATTTCTTTTGCTGTGTGTGTGTGTGTGTGTGTGTGTGTGTGTGTGTGTGTGTGTGTGTGTGTGTGTGAGTGTGTGTAGTGTGTGTGTGTGTGTGTGTGTGAGAGAGAGAGAGAGAGAGAGTGTGTGTGTGTGTGTGTGTGTGTGTGTGTGTGTGTGTGTGTGTGTGTGTGTGTGTGTGTGTGTGTGTGTGTGTGTGTGTGTAAATGTTAAGAAGTGAATCAAAGAAGAGAACAACACTGATGTCACTGTCAGTTAAACATTGACAAACTGGCTGGGCAACCAAGCCCCCTCCTAACACCTTCCCCATCCGGCCTGCCCCACCTATACATGCCCCAGTTGACAGGCTTACTACCACAGTAACCGTTCATCATAAGATCTCTGCTGCAGTCACGTTTTTTAACTTCACCAACAGTGCCACAAACACACAGACATCTCACATAGCTTCAATGCTGATCCACAAACTGCAACAACTTTTGAAACACACTCTTACTTTCCTTATCAGACATTTCACCCTGGTAATAAAACCACACAAACTAGTTATTGAGAAACTGAACCACAAGAGCCATGACAGGAACAGGTAACACAAGCAGGAAGTCAAAGGAAAATGAGGGTAATGTATGTATGACCAGTTATGACCGCAACAAAAACAAAAAATGCATCTATAGGCTACTGGGAATTGGCCACCATGTGAAGGTGCAAAAAACGTTATTCCGGATCAGTCCATCTGCTGGAGATTAGGTCTGCATGTTTCTGGTCAATATGAAGTAAATACTGGCATACAGCCTATTGATATAAACATGTACAGTAATACAGCACACACAGCTTGAAACAAAGGCACTGGAAACAAGCCTATGAATAGACAGAAGAAATTTTTACAAATCACATACATGCACACACACACTGACTGACTGAAAACCATTTACTGTCAGATTAACATAGTGTTGTACGGACATTTAAAAAAAAAAAAAACTTAATAAATAATGAGAAAACAAAAATAATACAAGTAACGTCTGAATGACATAAAAAAATCATAAAGGAAAATTAACAGGGAAACATTTAACATTTATAAGTAAAACAATAAAATCAGAAATTGTAACAATAAAACAAATTACATCTTAACTGTACTGAAAATCAAATCTATCTCTCTCTCTCTCTCTCTCTCTCTCTCTCTCAACTCTCTCTCTCTCTCAAAAAAAAAAAAAAAAAAGAAAAGACGACCCCCCCCCCCCCCCCCCCCCCACACATGCACACAAAATCACACACCACCCAAACACACACACACACACACACACTCACAAAAAAAAACACCCTTCCCCTTCCCCCTACTACTCGGATGTATGAGTGTACACACATATATTACTCACAGACAAACAAATAAAACCAAATCTCTCTCTCTCTCTCTCTCTCTCTCTCTCTCTCTCTCTCTCTCGTATGCGCAAACACACACACACACACAACACACACGCACGCGCATGCACGCATGTGCACACACACACACACACACACACACACACACACACACACACACGACACTGAAGCATGTGTATGAAAGGACAGAAAATATCAAACACACACACACACACACACACACACACACACACACACAGTCTCGCTCGCTCACACGCATACGCACTCCCTTGCATGCATGCATGCACACCCCTACACACACACACACACACACACACACATAGTGACACAGGGTGCAGACTGAAGAGCTGTTATCAGATAAGAAAAAAATATATATATATCCATTTGTTGCAGTCACAGGACAGAAGGAAGCCGACGGCCACTTCAGAACATGCCACCACAGTCGGCTCTGAGTGTTCTACACTCTCTGACATCCTGTCTATGCATTGTTCAGGGCCTCTGCACCTCAACCATGACAGATTTGACACTGTTGTTCTTCCCCCCTCCATGCCTGAGGCATGTGATAGACACAAGGTCCCCAAAGTCCACATCTCACTTTTTGTATGAATCAACACAAAAAACAGGAAACAACATTCACATTTTCTGGGTGTTTACATATGATGTTTTACATGTGACTAGGGAAAATAAATGAACCACTTCTGAAAATATATAATGGTTACTTCCCAAGGCACAGCTGTTTTCAGCTGGGTGAACGTCTAAATCTGCATACAAAACCTAGATCTTCACTGGACAAGAAGTCCACATCCAAATTGTATTAAAAGCAAAGACCTACTTCAAAAAAAGGGGGAAAAAAAACTTGTATTCCCTAACATGAGTGTATACTGAACAGTGCAGTATAGCACCCACCTCATCCCCTATCTCCACCCTCCTCCTGGTGTCAAGCTGGGAACGGAAAACCAACTCCTTCTTAAGTGCGTTTCCTAGGAAAGTGAGGGAGTGTGTCCGAACCTGACCACCCACTGCTGCCTCAACAGTGCATGGTAGTGGTAAGCAGTCATCAGCCGCACAGGTCACGGTGACAACCCCTTTCATACCACAGGGATGCCCAGTGTGTGTCCACAGTGATGGACAGGCTGCAGACACAACCCCATGATCCCTCAGTACACTATGGGTCAGCACTGGCCCCATGGACAGGGCAGACACCAGCCCTGACAATGACAGGCAGTCCTGTGGTCAACACCACTCCCTCTTCTTAAGAGCACTACTCTCAAGTTGGGAAAAAAAAATCCAGATTTTACTATTACAACTCTCAGCAAGAAAGAT
>JADBJO010002802.1:95000-105000 GCA_016801955.1 Conus betulinus | reverse complement strand
TTGGCTCTATCTCTGTCATCTCCTTTGCGTCAGCTAGTAATGTGGTGAGGAGAGCGGGCTGACATATGTCTTAGTACACAGACCTAGTATTATAGATCCTAGGATAAGAAGTTTGCTGCTGTAGTATTGAGCAGTTGGTATTTGTGTTGCATGGGCCTGTGTGCCCCATGTTGTTGCTTGTCATACTATTCATAAAGGGTAAGGTCAGCTGCGTTCTGTTGACACTGTGAGGGAATGTATGTGAATAAGCTCTATACATCATCTGCTGTTGTCTTCACATACATACAGACATTCATGTGCATGGGGGGCTCATGTTATATGCTCATACGCACACATAGAAAAACTTACAAACACATACACATGCAAAAGGAAAAAAAATATGTTGACTCTTTTAAGTTTTATCAACTGTTTTTAAATTACATTTTCAATCCCTGTACTCCCACTGTATTTTTTTTTTTTTTTTTACTCATCATACTGCTGTAAAATGAGACAGACTTACAGACAGAGTGACTGAGACAGACAGACAGAGACAGCAAGCAAACAAAAGAGAGCACAAACAAGAATGCCATTAAGCATAAAAACAGACAGAAATCACAGTATGTTTTCTCTTTTACAATATTACTAACATTCTGAATTATTGCAGCACAAAATAAGCTCTCCTTCTGAGGTATTTATTGTATGGTTTTCGTCTCAGTTTTTATCAACCATAATAGTGTGAAGCAAAAGCAGAGAGAGAGAGGGGGGGGGGGGGGGGGGGGGGAACGGAGGGGGGCCGAGGGAGACGGACAATCGGCTGGGTAAAATGGGCACACACAAACACACATGAGCACACACACACACACACACACACACACGAGTACACACACACACACACACACACACACGGAGTCACACTGACCAAGGAGCGGTACAAAGCGAGGCGTGGCAGGATAAGCCAATCCTATCAAGTCGATCTGCCAACAGCTCACACACTTGTACGCGGAACTCCGGAGGCAATGAACGGGTTATTGAGCGATGTTGCCACCATGCCCTTGAGTCAACACAAATCACTTCTCCCCCCCCCCCCCCCCCCCCCCCCCCCCCATCCCCCCCCCCTCCACCCTCCAGTCCACTGTACGTCCAGCCTCTCTCAAAGTTTCTCCTGACATATCACAGCAAAACAGCCTAACAGTATTACTACTTAAGACATACATCCAAAGTGGTAATTTGTGTTTAAATTGTTACACACACACACACACACACACACACACACACATGGGGACACACACACACACACACACACACACACACACACACACACTGGTTTGTTTTTCAAAAGAACTCATACTTCAGCACTGACAGATCTATGGAGGTTCAAAGATGTTGCTAAATCCTATACAAAGGTTTGGCCTTCGTGACTTATTGCCACTGTACAATCTGTTTAAAGATTTATGTTTGCTTCATGCAGCCCTCATGACAGCTGACATTACATGCCGTAAGCTGAATGAAAATGCCAATGTACATAATACATATTTGGATATTGACAAGTTTGTTTCTGTCATGATACACAACTTGCCATGCAAACAAACTTTCATGTACTCCCTCACCACACACTGCACATGTGCACACATTCATGAACATGCCTATAGGCGCCGACATACATTTACTGGTTACATGTGCACGCACACACACTACAAGTGCAGTCACCCTCTCCCACCCTCCCCAAAATGAGGGAGCAAGAGGTAGACACACAGAGACAGACAGACAGACAAAATGAGCAAGAGACAAAAGAGAGAGAGCACAAGGCAGACTGACACTGAGACCAACACACAGTGACAGAGAAAGGGGGAGGGCGATCTATGTAAATAATCATTTCTTACTTTCTCAGAGAGGTGAGGGTGTTACAGTAAAATATCTTACTCACGTTGTCTGAGAGTGAGAGAGACAGACAGACACTGGGACATTAAGACAGATCCGCAGTGCATATCACAAAAATGTCATGGATAAAATACGTGGCAGCATGACACAGATCTGCAGTGTTGGCTGTTGAAATGTGAAAAATATGAGCACCACTAAACAGATCCGCAATGTTCATTATGTGAAATATGGTTTATACCAGCTACTTAAGACAGCTTCTCGGTGCATTTTGATGGAGTGTGGAAGATAAGGATACCACTACACAGATCTGCAGTGTTCATTGAAATGTTGAAGACAGAAGCAGCAGTAGAAACATCCACACAATGTATATCATTCACAAGTGGAAGACAGAAGCAGCATTTGAAAGATCAGCTGTGCATATCATTAAAACGTCACATGTAGTAGTAGTGTCTTGAGACTTGTGGTGTACATCAGTGAAACATTGTAACAAAAGTAGCATTGGAAAGACCTGTGCCATGCCACTGATGTGTGAAAGACAGAAGCAGCATTACAACCTTCTGGAGTGCATAGTTATCACTGAAATGTTGAAAATTACAGCTGACCACCATCACCCAGGTCCATGATGCCTTTGACTGAAAAGCTGTGGACAAAAGCTGCATCAGATCTGTGGCGCATATCAGAAAGATGCCTATACAAAGAAAGGTCAGTATGATTTTCAATCATTCAACTGGATTTTGCTTTAAGTCTGGCTTGTTGAAATACACTCACTTTACCACTCTAGGAGCTGTCGCACGCTCTGTAAAACAAGAAGCCAACGTGGGGCGTGGCCTTTCACAAGGATTATCAAGCAGAAAGCCCTGCAGTGTTCTCACCATGAAAACCCACAACCATAATTTTGCCCCTGTTTCCCCAGTATTTGCGTGAGCTGACTGGCGAAGCATTCTGGCAAGGCTATAACTACCTTGTACAAGGACTTGTTTTTCACCCTAAAGGTAGGATATGTTTTTACATCTTGTGAAGTAGTGTGGTGTTGTATGAATTGGGTGTGGGTTGGTGTGGTATGAGGTGGGATGGTGGGATGTGTGTGTAACTGTGTGTTACTACTTGCTGGCTCAACTTCTAAAAGAAATTAATTTTCAAGGTCACTTGGAACACAACTGATGAACCAAGAGAAAAAAAAAGTTTTGACAAACATCACAGACTGATGGACTAGGGACTCCACACACTGGCTACAGAGTTCAGTCAGCTCTGCAGAGGATCTTAAATGGGTCTATAATAAAAAAAAAAAGGGCACATTTAGACACACGGGCTGTGGTACAACAAAATCAAAACCAACAAAACATGCGCAGCATTTTCACACATGATGATGAAATGTTCCCAGAGGAGGCACAGTATTTTCCTTCAGCAATAGTTTTTTAAGCATGCAATGTTGTTTGTCCTTTCTCACACATTTAACTCACACATTACCTTAACTCTACCTTAAGCATGCAATGTTGTTTGTCCTTTCTCACACATTACCTTAACTCTCTGTGAAGTCTCTTCCTGTTCCCAATAACCCATCCACTCACCTACCTTCCTTTCCTCCCACTCACTTTCATAACCCTGCCCCCAACCAGAGACTATCCAGCTCCTGCTCCAGCCCCTGCCTCCTGTCACTCACTGTATTACATTCTCATCAACAGCACAATCTACAAAACGTGTCACATCCAGTTCATGAGCACAACTGTGAAATTATAGATGACAGAAAAAGATTCCTTGCACTGTTCAAATGTTTTCACCATACTTAAGTGTCTAATAATCACTCTCTGGGAGGGTCCCCACCCTATCCCCCACAACACTGTAAACATTGATGGGGAGGAGAACAGAGTGAGGAGAGCAGAGAAGGGGGGTTGAAGGAGGCCATGAAAACAGTTATGTATCTTTCTTCTCTCGCGTTCATTTTGAGTGGTGCTCTTAACAATGAAACAGCTAGTAACATCCACATATATAATTCTTTCCCAATGATTACCTGTACCACAGGTCAATGTCTATCACTTGCTTACCTTTGAAAGCGAAAAAGTGTAACCCCTCCCCCCCCCCCCCCCCCCACACACACACACACACACACACTCTCTCTCTCTCTCTCTCTCTCCCTCACACACACACACACACACACACACAGAGCACACAGTCCTGAGCATGCCACATTAGAAGAGACCACATGGACCTAGGAGGAAAAACACAATCGCTGCCCCCCCCCCCCTCAAACCCCACTAATTTCCACAGTAATCCTCTTACAGCCCCTTCATGTAGCTGGGGAAGCGGGCAGGCCTTTTCACCAGAAGTCGTCCAATCCATTAAAACACCACAGTACCTCCACCATGCCTCACTTCTCCCCTAATTGATCAGCAAAGCTATCAGCGGGCACAGCGCTTTTCACTGTCAGTGATCTCCAAATTCTGGTTATGAATGGCAGCCTTTATCTTCTTGAAATGTACAACGTGTCCCCAGACGCAAGACAAAAAATGCATGTGCTGAGCAATTGTCTAAAATGCTTTTAAAAGTCTGTAATGGTTAAAAATACTTTTTCAATTCTTTTCTTCAGACTTAGGATACAAAATAGAATGCTGTGTTCTTCCTTACTTTCAGAAAAATAGCAATCATGGGAAGTTTGGACAACATGAGAACGAGAATAGTTAATCACAGATATAATATGTATGTTAATAACTATGGCTGTATACACACACACACACACACACACACACACACACACACACATAATAAACTTAAAAACTATATTTAGCATCCTCTATCATATCACAAGCATAATCATCACAATCACTATACATAAAAGCATCACAAGAATGAATGCTCAAGACAGCATCACAAATTCCCTTCATTCATATATATATATATATATATATATATATATATATCCACAATTCTGGTGTCACAAGTTTGTTAAAAAAAAAAAAAAAGAAAGAAAAAAAAAAAGAAAATTCCTGTTCATATACACAAACTACCACATTGTAGTAAGTGAATCTCTATCCATTGTTGTCTGCCCAGTGGTGTATGTGTGCGTGTAGCATGGGGAGGAAGGAAGGGATGTACAGGAGACAAACGTGGGAAGGGGCAGGTGAGAGACAGCAGTGGGACAGAGAGAGGGTGTGAACACCTACTGATGCCACAATTACTCTTAACTGTCACCCAACTGTCAAAAAAAAACAAAAATTATTACCCTGCTCTGTGAATTACATCTGTGTGTGTGTGTGTGTGTGTGCGCGCGCGCACGCGTGCAGCTATGTGTGTGTGTGTGTGCGCGTACCTGTGTGTGTGTGTGTGTGTGTGTGTGTGTGTGTGTGTGTGTGTGTGTGTGTGTATACAGATATAATAGATAGATAAATAGGCACACACACACACACACACACACACACACACACACACACATTTTATCTTTGAACAAAAGAACTACATATGCTTAAAGTTGTATATCATGTTGAAAAAAAAAAAAGGGTGAGGGTTAAAACTGGGTAGCTCCTTGATATAAATATACCATGATAAAATTATCAGGAGGTCCAGCTACGTAAGGCAACAGGTCGATAATCATGATTGATTGTGCAAATGTATATCTGTCACAGTCAAGAATGAGCTCAAATGATGTTTTCTTTTTTTCAAAATCCAAATGAACAGAATGGCCACTTCTTTATCCTTCAGTGTATGTGTATGCATGTGTATGTACATGTGCGTGTGTATGCATGAGTGTGCGTGTGTCTGTTTGTGTGTGTGCAAGCATCCATCTACATGTGCCTGTGTCTGCCTCTGAGTGTGTGTTTGTATATGTGTGTGCATGTGTGTGTTGTGTGTGTGAGCGTTTGCGCACATGTGCCTCTGTGTGTGTGTGTGTGTGTGTGTGTGTGTGTGTGTGTGTGTTTTTGCATGTGCATCCTGGGAATTGTGCAGGCAAACATTTACATTCTATGCATGCATGAGTGTGTCTCTGAATGTGTCCATGCTCACAATCTTGTCCGTTTTGTGTTCACCTGATTTCCAACTTGCTATAGTTATGAAAACTATGGACCTTTCACGACACTCAGATGAACTTTACAATCAGCAAGAAGTACAATCAGACCTCTCTCTCCAGAGCAAACACAAGCCCAAGGTACAAAGATGCATGCCTTGTACAAATTTTACAACACTCGGTTAGCGGTTTTATTTTTCACTTTTAAATTGAACCCCCATCCTTCACAAGGCACACATACCACCGGCTGAAGTATTCTCTACACTGCTCAATTTTGTCACAAGAGATAACACAACTCAAGCGATCGTCTACCAACAAAATAAATACGACCAAGTGCTTGTAGTGGTATGCATGGGCCAACTTCCAAAACACAAAGATTTTTTAATTCATCCAAGGACCTAAGACTCTCAAAGCAAATTCAAAACTTCTCAAGTCAAATCCAAAACCTTACAGAACACATACAAGGAATGTGAAACCCTGAATGAAAAGACTGTGTGTACAAAGACATGACACATTTTTCAATATTACTGTTTATGGAGCTGATTTTGTGTATGACGTGACACTTCTGTTTTTATTACAATAAACTGCATGACTTTATTTGTAAGACATTATTACACTTTTGTTGTAAGTATCACAACCTACACATGATATGAATGTGCATATAAAACATCATGGTTTGGTTATAATCTCTGCTTACATGATGGAATGCATGCATAGTTAAGTGTACCTGACAGTTTTGTCTAGATCACAGTCTATATGCCTGAATATCGCATATGAGATGCAAGTTGAGATATCACTGTTTACATATAAGACTATGCATGACATGATAGTTCTGCTAGCAGTGTTTTCAAGGCAAAAGGTTCATGAAGCATAACAGCATTGTCAGTATTTCATATTCATGAATTTGTGTATGAGACATGCTGCTTTGACCACCGAATGCACATGTGAATGCACAGGGTTTCGTTGGTTTGTTTTTTTGTTGTTGTTGTTGTTGTTTTTTTCTGCCTCACCTTCTGTGCCCCTGACAGTGAGACTACACAGTTCACATTCTGGCTATTATAGTACAGTTCTGTTATTGTTTACACACATAAATGTGCATGGATGAGAGATAACATTTTTGTTACTGATAGAATCACAGTCTACATACACCTTTTGAGAAGGAGAAACCAGAACTATTATGATTTTTTTTTTCTCATTTCTCCCTTGCATCTTATCTTTCTTCTTTACTCATAACCACTACAGATTGACATGAGTGCAAGGACAGTGGCAACAGTACTGACACCGCTCATAACATACACGAAGACCTGAAACACCAAATTCTCTTGTCTGCACATGATTCTGCAAGTTAACAGCTGCTCATGTTACATCACCAGCTCTGTGTGTGTGTGTGTGTGTGTGTGTGTGTTTTCCAACCTCCAAACAGATGCTTGCCACCTGCTAGCTAAACCATCTGCCTGCGTTGTTCCTGGGTCGAATACACAGTGTTACACACATACTCATCTTCTTTTAACTGCCAATTTTCATTGTTTTTCAGCAACAACACAGAAATTTCCTGCTCTGATTCTGAGTACTTTTGGGTTTCAACTGCCATCAAAAGAAAACCTTGCCTGAGATCTAATACTGGGTATTCCAGATCTGACCATTAAATCACATCTGAGGCAAACAACAATCCCTAAGGATCTATGTTCAGCGAATCAAAAACCGATATTCATTTAGAAAACAGAAAAAAAAGGAAAAAAAAAAATAGGCCTCACAAAGAACATCCATCTACCTGGCACACAAAAAGGTGGCACAAAATTCGAAATCACATCTCTTGGAGAGCCTAAACAGGTGTAATTCACAAATGAAACACACTACAGAGCCAGCTCAGCAGACTGCTAAACTGTAGAGCTAACAGAAATGGTTTCCAATTCAAACTACCACAACAGAATGATTATCAACACTGCAGTACAATGCACACTTGTATCCAATTTTCCCAAACAAGAAGCTGCAATGTCACAGCATCAATAACGGCAAATGTCAAAACCCATTCTAGGAGTGACGTCAGTGCAGATTATGGGTTCCAGCTTCTCCTGCCTCATTAGTCATTGATTATGCAAGACCATTGCTACAGGAAATGCTTCATGAAAATGTTCAGAGGCAAAGGTCAAAAAAGGTTAACAAGATCACAGATGGGTCTTTTAGCACCCAATATGGCTCAGGTGAGTGGGATATGATGACACAGCTTAATCTGGATATAAAACATATACTACCTCTTAGGTCTATGACCAGCCGCTCCCCAACCTAGTTCCATTTCCATCCCCTTTGTGTCTTCCTCCCCCCAACCCCACCCCCCTTTTTTTTAATTCCAAAAAACCCACTTTGAATTCAGACACTGCTTTACCATTCGGTTCTTTTAAAAAAAAAAAAAAAAAAAAGTGACAAATGTGAATGTCTGGTGCAAAAGTGATTCTCTCTTGATTTAGTTGATCTGTCCAGTTTGCTAATGTGTTACCATTTGTATATATGTGAGAAGCCAGACAGATAGATAAAATATGATTATGTGGTGCATATATGACTGAGGCAGACAGCCCTCAAAACGATTATATGATGCATATAATGACTGCGCTTCATCCCTGTGCATGAACTCTCACTGAAATCCCCTCCTCTCCTGACGTGAACGGTGTATCATCATACTGACAGTATAACTCTGTACAAGTCACTGGTTTGATGCCGAGTGTGACAGTGAGACCTAAGAACTGACAGCAGATCTCAAACGAAAGAAAAACATCCACGCATTCCAGAAGAAATGCTTCAGGTGGATTCCACAAATAGGAACACATGATGTATGATAAACGGGTATGTCAGGCAGACGGATTCTCCATCTATTACATTGAAGGGAACATATAAGATATATATGTGAGATAGCCGGTCA
Organism: Conus betulinus; assembly: GCA_016801955.1. NCBI lineage: Eukaryota > Metazoa > Mollusca > Gastropoda > Neogastropoda > Conidae > Conus > Conus betulinus. The sequence continues at coordinate 96,232 of JADBJO010002802.1, read as the reverse complement.
GTACATAATGCAGCAGACAAACAATACTGCTACATCTCACTCCCTCTCCAAGTCTATCTTTCAAATGAAAGACTCCTTTCTTGGTTTCTCAGCGTCCCCCCTTCAACTGCATGTATGACACAACTGACCACCCAATTCCTGGTGAATGCCTCAGAATTACTTTTGGAGTTTAATCAACTGCTTCTTTTTTTGTCTTTATCTTATCCGTCAGGGTATCATCTCAATGTCCATGGATACATGTTGAAGTAAATTTATAGTAGTAATTAGCATCATTTCCTTTCATTAACCTTGAATGGTATTATTTTCAGCTGAATGACTTTAGACCGAAAATTCATATGACCTATACATTTTGTACTTTATATATCTTTGTTTCAATTCATTAACAAAATCTAGCAGCATGAAACTGCTTTTGTTGTTGCTTTGCCAATAGTTAAAAAAAAAGTATTACTTGATATCAAATGTGTTTTGATCAAAACCAAGCAGAAGTAGTCTTGTCAGTTGTATATTTGACACATTATTACACTTTCACTAAGTGCTGAAGATAAATAATCCCAGAACTGTTGAACTAAAACACAATGCAAAAAAATATTATCAGCACTATTTTCAAACTTTGTGGCTTTCTTTTTCACTTAAAAACATGTCACTCTATCTCTCTCTGCCATCTCCTAAAGACATCTGTTTGATTACATAACATAGTAAGATTTACTGTTTGCTTCTCCCAGCCCTCACTTAAAACTTTCATTTCAGATCACAATAAGTTGCTCAACTTGCTACATTAAGAAAATCAATACATAAATCAATCAGTGGGTCAGAAATTTGAGTGGCTGATATCAAAATGTGTTTGAGTACTCCTTGCCTAAACACGTTCAATGGAGATAAAAATTGAACTGTTCACTGAAAGGAAGCAACTATTCTTGGTTTTTACAACATCAACAACAATAAAAAAGGGACAATAAAATCTGACACTGGTTCTATTACGTTACAAAGAACAGCTGCACACCTAACAGGTATATACTCAAATCTTGGCCCATGACTGCCCCTGCCAAGTTAGTCAGCATCTACCTTCATAGACTAGCCTCCTTTAGATCTTTTGTTCAGTGTAAAAATCAGTCACATCTACCTTCACAATCTAGCTTCCTATGATCGTTTATTCAGAGTTTAAAGCTGCCTACCCTTAACATAGCACTGCAAGAAATGCCACTAGCTGAAGTGTTGCGCTGCAAATAGCTCTG
>JADBJO010002802.1:87500-90000 GCA_016801955.1 Conus betulinus | reverse complement strand
GGGAGTGGGGGGGAGGGGAGGGGTCGGCAAATACTAATGGGGAAAAAAACAAACTGTAATACAAATATAACCTAACACAACATTATCAAAACAAGGAATCATCAGAGCAAGTTACCAATGGGGCTCTTATACAGTCCCTGTACAATGTCAAACATTTGTAAATAATTCGAAAGTAACTTTTCAAAAGATTATTGGGATGGCTCAATGTCTGATAGCCAACTAGGCAAATGTTTTTTCAACTGCTGGCAAAGAAAAATAACATGAAACGGCGAGATATTTTCGCCACATACACACATTACATTATGACTGAATTTCGTTTTAAATGCATCAAGTTTATATCTAAAAACCATGCTTGTTAATAGCCTATAATGATGGTTATTTTTACTCTGTGTGTGTGTGTGTGTGTGTGTGTGTGTGTGTGTGTGTGTGTGTGTGTGTGTGTGACACATTCCATTCAGCCCGTCCCCAAACCTGGTCACCTACGAGAATGATCCTCATATGTAACCCGTCGACTTGCCCTCTTATTGCTTACACTGTCACTTTTTTTCCCCGTGTCATCATCAATGAGCAGAGTGTCCCCTCCTCTCTCTGCCCTACTCTAGCCTCCGTCACCCATCGCCCACCCACTCCCTTTCTCCGGCGGCGCCCATCCCCCATCGAATGACGTGGATCAAATGGGCAACGTGACACTCTCCAACTTTCCCAACTCACTACAGGCACCCATCGCAGTCTATGCAATGTCAAAATGCACGAGGAAAATGAAAAGACGCGCAGTATCTTCCGTTTGCAGTTTTATGCGCTGTAAACTCATCATTCACTGAAGTCACACAAAGAAAGTACAGTTCGTCACAGCCTCTTTCACATACCCACCCACTCCCTCCTCCTACACCTTCCCCTCTCCTGCCTACACACACACACACACACACACACACACACCTCGACCCTTTAAACAACACACGCGCACGCGCGCGTACACACACACACACACACACACACACACACACACACACTTACCCTACCCTACCCATCAACATGTATGTCGGCAAAGCTTACAACATAGCTCAGGGGACTCATTATCAAAACAGATATGTTTAAAAGCTATTTTCAAACCCGGGCAGTGGTGATGTGCTTTACAGACCTTAAGGCAGTCAAGTGAGTTTGAAACATAACGGAGCAGGGAACCAAATGCTACGTTCTTCCGTCGTTCTATTTTGCGTCTTAAGACATCTCAGCGGCTTTTCCATTGGAAGAATGAAATGAACGGGGAAACAGCATGTTGCACTGGTGACTCACTTGACTTGATCATTTGTGTTCCTGGGGAACTGGCATAGGGTTGCGGCAACACTCCTTCAAGGGACTGGGTCTGGGCTGACTTTTCCAGCTGGATCTAGTTGCGAAGTGAGGCGACTGCAGGCGGAAATCTAAACAAATTTTGAATATTAATGTTAGCGCACCAAAAAAAAAAAAAAACACCAAAAAAAAACGTGGACAAACGAATCACCAGACAAAACACAACGCGTTTCGACCTCATAGGTCTTCTTCAGGCAAGAAACAAAAAAAGCAGGACAACGAAAATGAACGAGCAATCACTTATCTTCATCCACTCAGCGCATGATAGGCGTTGATTTTTTTTTTTTTTTTTTTTTTTTTTTTTTTCCCTCTTCACAACTGGGCAACTGGGCCCATGTCATTCCGGCTGTACTCACATCAGAATCCATGCACCGCTGCCTAATCTGTCGAGGTTGTCCCACCCTCTCTTTCCACGGTGGGTTCCATTTGAGTGCCTGTCTTGTAATGTTGGTAGGCGGTGTTCGCAGTGTGTGACCAGTCCCAGTTTCAAGCAGACTCATCCCCAGGCGACTAAGGGCCACACCTATTAACATGCGTACGCCCTAACTTCAGAGTACAGTGATGATAATGTACAAGACTTCTATGACCAACAACAGGAAGTTGTAGATCAAATTCCTAAAATAAATAAATAAATAAATAAAGGCACCCTAGTAGTGTAAGGGGCTGGAATGCCATGACAGAAGAAGAGGCTTACAAGAACTACAGGGGCACACGTGGGAAATTTTGCCACAGCGAGACGAATGACAGAGGCCTCCGACAACTAGAGTTTGCCCGTGTCAGCAACCTCATCAGGGCAAACACTTTTCAACACCACAAAGCATCAAGAACACTGTCATGGCACAGACCAAACAGACAATGCCACAACAAGACTAGTTATATCATGGTGAAGAGACGTTTTCAGTCAAGCGTGAACTCACGAAGACACCCCAGGTTCCCGGGAGCTGATGTAGGGAGTGACCATGACTTGCCGCTGATGACTTTCCAACTACGTCTGGAGACAAACAAAAGCACACAAGGCTCAAGTTTGATTCCAAAAAGCTGAAGGACCTTGAGGTAACAGAGGCTTTTCGGGGTATGATCGGCGGGATGTTTACTGCACTCTGCATCCGACACGCTTGTAAACATCTTCAACTCTGCATGCAACCGAAAC
>JADBJO010002802.1:0-82500 GCA_016801955.1 Conus betulinus | reverse complement strand
AAATCTCCGCCGGGCCGTTTCGGTACAGGGTGTTTTTATCTCTTGTGAACAGAGCCACTCGGCCGCGGCTCCAGCTTCAGTTCCTGAGTGAATCTCATTGGACGATTTCATAACGCCCCAGAATGTATATAAGAAGTTTGGGGGCCGTTTACAAATTGACTGCCCAGTTCGTGCTGGATGTATCACACACACACACACACACACACACACACACACACACACACTCGCACACACACACATACGCGCGCGCGCATGCAGATCACATAGTGGGGTTGTAACCTCTGGAAAGGCGCTGAAAGACCTCGCATCTCCATATGCTCTGTGACATCAACTGGAACTTTGTTCAAGGCCAGGCCAAAAATCTGTTCCTACCAATGTCCACACTCGGTCGCTTCCACTGTCATTAGCTGGGCCTTCATTCTGACAAAAATTCAGCTACGCCAGGCTTTCTCTTTTCAGCCATGACACGGGACAGTAAGAAGCTTGAATTCACTGTCCTGTATTGCCGGTGAAGGCAGGTGGAACTATTACAATTATTATTATGAATACTTACATAGCGCCTATCCTCAGCTGGAGACCAAGCTCTGAGCGCTTTACAATCCACACTGGTTTACACAACGGGCTTCCTACCCGGGTAGTGTCGACTGAAGAGCTGCCAGCTGGCACTTCATTTAGTCGTTTCCCGTGTCATCCAGTCAATATTGTTCAATATCGTTCACTCAATTTCCTTACTTCCTTCATTCTTTCCATTTCTCACGCAGGGTGCATGCTATGTGTAACGTGTCATCCCACACCAACGGCCAAACTGGCCTTCTCTTCTGAAAGTTGGTGATGGGATTTTACGTGTGAGCAAGATGTTATGCGTGCGTTCACACACGGAACCTCGGTTTATAGTCTCATTCGAAGGACTGTATGGTAAAAGAAGTCAGAATCAATGTTCAAGAAATCAATGGACAGGGGAATAAAACTTTTTGTTTAAATCTGACACTTCTGCATTTAACCGATCGATATCTTCGTCCTGACTGAAGAAGGTCATACTGATTTGCAAGGACGTGGGTCTGGTCACACGTAATCTTCTTCGCTTTACAACTAACACGGCACCTATATAGCTCACTCAGACTTTTTTGTCTCTCACCAACGATTTTTCCTCCCACCGTTCACCACTTTCTCAAGCACATTTCTGCTCTTCACAGTCAACCCACCATACCAACACATAAATGAGAAAGTTAGAACAGATTCCAAGAAGCATGAATAAAATGTCCGAAGAATGTCAGTATTCACATGAAATGATCGCAGCTTGCGAAGACAATATAATCTGGTTTGACATTTTTTGTGGACATACTCAACATGGGATTTAAAATTCAGCTTATTATCTATAAAAGTTCCTAATATTTGTATGATTCAACACGTTCTACTTCAGCACCTTTGATAAAAAGTGGTGGTACAGCTTTTGGATTCTTTCTAAAATCAATCAACATTTCTTTCGTTTTTTTGTTACATTCAGATCAAGATAGTTATGATCGCACCAGTCAACAAATCTTTGAACCTCCTTGAAGTAAACAGAATCAGAGTTGGAAAGATCTACAAGTGCTGAGTCATCTGAATATTTAATGTACAAAGTTGAATCACTTCCTGAACAATCATTTGTGTACAGAGTAAAAGCACTGGTGATAAAACAGTACCCTGGGGTGCGCCAGTTGAAATGACTCTGGAAGGAAGACGAAACAACACTTTGATATCGAACAGACTGTGTCTCTGTGTAAAAAAATCAATTATCCAAAGAATGAGCTTGTTACCCACATTTATGTTAATGAGTTTCTTTGCCATCAGATGTGGTTGTATGGTGTTGAATGCTGATGAGAAATCAATAAAGAGAATGCGTACAAAGGAGGCAGGTTTTTTCGAGGTGTGAAAAAGCATGATGGAGAAGTGTGAGTGTGGCATCATCTGTTGATCTGTTCTGTTGGTATGCGAACTGAAACGGGTCTTGGTACTGTGTAGTATCTTTTAAAACATAACTGAGGACAATTCTTTCAAGACATTTCATTGCAACAGATGTGAGGGCAACTGGTCGGTAATCATTTAAACAGCTTGGGTTGCGTTTTTTGGGAACAGGACATACAGTGGCATTTTTTCCATAAAACAGGAATTATACATTCTCTAATCTCTAAGTGACACAAACGACTGTAAACATAGGAGAGCTGAGAAGCACACACCTTCAACAATTTTCCACAGATATTATCAGGGCCCATTGCCTTTCTCACATTTAAACGTTTGAAAAACAACTGAACATCATTTTCCTCAATCACAACAGAATCACTTCCATCAACATCGTTTTTAACATTGCTTTGGAGTTCTTCCTTCACTTCCTTTAATTCTTTACTAAAATCTTTATCATCAAATCTACAGTAAAAATCGTTCAGCTTTTCTGCAAATTGCTTCTGTTTCTTTTGCTGTTTTTTTGTTACTAATATTTTGGTTTGAACATTTACCTGAACCTGATAAAACCTTTATTTCTTTTCCATGCATCTCGCATATTTCCATTCTGGAACATGTTTTTCAACTTTTCTCTTGTAAGCTCTCTTTGATTCTTCAATCTCCGTTTGCAGTTTCTTTTGTACAACCTTACGATCGCTTTTATTGCCTGATTGAAAAGCTCTTTTTTTCTCATTTAGAGTTATTTTCAGAGATTTTGTAACCCAAGGTTTGTTGTTGGGAAATATTTTGATAGTTTTAGTAGGTACAATCATGTGTTCACAGAAAGAAATGTAGCTGGAAATAACATCGGTGGCTTCGTTAATGTCAAAACTAGAATTCAAAAACAAATTCCAATCTGTACATTCAAAACAAGCCTGTAATTCATCAACACTTTCTTGTGTCCAACACTGCACTTGCTTTTTAGTGATAGGTTGTGTTTTCACTTTTGGTCTGTAAGCTGGCAAGAGATGAATGGCATTGTGATCAGACTGACCAACAGGGGGGAGCTGAACACACTTGTATGCAGATGTATATTACAGTAGCATAAATCAAGTATTTTATCCTTTCTTGTAAAACATGACACAGAGCGTGAACAGAGTCCGTGATTTCTGCAGCTGCACGTACAGTATTTGCGGATGGTGGCACGTAAACAACAGTCATGAAGAGCTGTCCGAACTCACGTGGCAGGTATTTCGGTCGCAGTGACACTGCTAAAAGTTCCACGTCACGCGTACACACTTGACGACGCACTTTAACGTTCTCACTGTTACACCACTTCTCGCTCACGTACATACACACCCCTCCCCCCCTTGATTTCTCTGTCACGCGCTTGTCTCTGTCCATTCTCAGTGGCACACCAAAATCCGTCAAAAGCTAAAATGTCGTCTGCTATTTCTTCGCTCAGCCAGTTTTTCAGAAAAACACAGCACATTCGCATTTCTAAATTCGTTTAAATGACGTACGCTTGCTTGCAGTTCATCAAAATTATTGTTTTGTGAAACTGGTCTGATCGATCGGACGTTGGCTAAAACGATTGACGGGAGGGGGGTGTAAGTACCGTTATTCTTCAGTCTCTGTCCTCTCTTCCGCTTGCTTGATTTGCTGTCTTTCTGGTTGTCTTTACTTGATTGTTTCTTGAAACTTGCTGATAAAATGTCTGGTGGAAATAAATTTCAACTGGCGCACCCCAGGGTACTGTTTTATCACCAGTGCTTTTTACTCTGTACACAAATGATTGTTCAGGAAATGATTCAACTTTGTACATTAAATATTCAGATGACTCAGCACTTGTGGATCTCTCCAACTCTGATTCTGTTTACTTCAAGGAGGTTCAAAGATTTGTTGACTGGTGCGATCATAACTATCTTGATCTGAATGTAACAAAAACGAAAGAAATGTTGATTGATTTTAGAAAGAATCCAAAAGCTGTACCACCACTTTTTGATCAAAGGTGCTGAAGTAGAACGTGTTGAATCATACAAATATTTAGGAACTTTTATAGATAATAAGCTGAATTTTAAATCCCATGTTGAGTATGTCCACAAAAAATGTCAAACCAGATTATATTGTCTTCGCAAGCTGCGATCATTTCATGTGAATACTGACATTCTTCGGACATTTTATTCATGCTTCTTGGAATCTGTTTTAACTTTCTCATTTATGTGTTGGTATGGTGGGGGTTGACTGTGAAGAGTACAAATGTGCTTGAGAAAGTGGTGAACGTGGGAGGAAAAATCGTTGGTGAGACAAAAAAGTCTGAGTGAGCTGTACAGGTGCCGTGTTGTTTGTAAAGCAAAGAAGATTGCGTGTGACCAGACCCACGTTCTTGCAAATCAGTATGACCTTCTTCAGTCAGGACAAAGATATCGATCGGTTAAATGCAGAAGTGTCAGATTTAAACAAAGTTTTATTCCCCTGTCCATTGATTTTATGAACCGAGGAGATGTTTAATTGAAATCCAAATTCATTTATATGAATGTATGTCATATGTGAGAAATGGGTAATGTGACTAAATTATTGTTTATTTGCTGTGAATGTGTGTGACCACAAATTCATTTCTCAAATTGAGATAATAAAGTTATGACTTGACTTGACTTGACTTGATGCACTAGATGCTTATTCAAGCTATATACCAAAATCTTTCCATCTTCATACCGTTCAGTGTAACAATTCTCTCTCTCTCTCTCTCTCTCTCTCTCTCTCTCTGTGTGTGTGTGTGTGTGTGTGTGTGTGTGTGTGTGTGTGTGTGTGTGTAGTAAAAACATTTTACTTTATCGTGTTTTTTGTTTGTTTGTTTGTTTGTTTTTTTTACTAATACCACAAGGTTTGTAGATGGATTTGAGAAGCCATAGAAGGCATTTCACTGCCGTAGTGATGGGAAAATTACATGATTTATTCGATGTGTTTTTACCAGGAACAGGATGATGCAGAAGAATACTGCCGATGACAAGTTATCATTTGTGACAGAATTAACAATAATGACAGGCAATACAAACGGTTCTGTGACAACTCAGTGAAGTCTGCATGCTGTCTGTTTAAATCCAGAGTTTAATATTTTCACTTCAGTGTGTGTGTGTGTGTGTGTGTGTGTGTGTGTGTGTGTGTGTGTGTGTGTGTGTGTGTGTGTGTGCGTGCGTGCATGCTTGCGTGCGTGCGTGCGTGCGTGTGTGTGTGTGTGTGTGTGTTCTTTATTTATTATCCCTGCCCAAAGAGGTCAGGCATGTTTTCATCCAAGTTGGTTTGTTTGGTCGTTTGTTTGTGAGCACGTTTGAGAAACACACACACACACACACACACATACACACACACACACACATACACGCGCGCGCGCGCGCGGGCGCGCGCGCGCGCGCACACACACACACACACACACACACACACACATCCAGGCACGCACACACAGGCTCACACGCACGCACGCACGCGCAAAAGCACGCACGTACGCAAGCACGCGCGCGCGCGCTCGCACACACACACACACACACACACACACACACACACACACACACACACACTGCTGGTCTACTACTGGTCAGCGGATCATAGTGGGTAGATAGAATGAGTCTTTAAGGACATTAGATTTTGGTGCGGAGCCCGACCGCAAACTGGATCAAGGACGGTCGGAGTTCCAAGACCTTTTCAGTACGATCAAGGACGGTCGGAGTTCTGATACCTTTCAGTACCATAAAGGACGGTCGGAGCTGTAAAACCTTTTCAGTACGATCAAGGACGGTCGGGGTTCTAAGACCTTTTCAGTACGATCAAGGACGGTCGGGGTTCTAAGACCTTTTTGGTACGATCATGCAAAAGCTATTAAACCGACGTTAACGACACTTGGAAGTAAAGATGGAATGTGGTCCAAGGACGGATCCTTTTAATGTTAAAGGGCGGATCCTTTTAATGTCCAAGGACGGATCCTTTTAATGTCAAAGGCCGGATTCAGAACCCGTTCAGTCACGGTGCAGGTTTGAGCTGTGCCACCGCCCTTCAAAGTTTGATGCCCAAATCCTGTGCGTTTATTTGTTTGTCTTTTTTCATGGCGACAGTTTTCCACCTGCATATGTTTTCCTTTGTTTTGACTACTGAATTCTACAGTAAACGCTTCGGTTGTTCGGAATTGAGAAAACGAGAGAGAGAGAGAGAGAGAGAGAGAGAGAGAGAGAGAGAGAGAGAGAGAGAGATGTGACCTTTATTCATCCGTCAGTTTATTCTAATCGCTTACTTCTGTTCCGACTTTGATCGACAAAGCTAATTCTGACGCAGTATGAGAGAGAGAGAGAGAGAGAGAGAGAGAGAGAGAGAGAGAGAGAGTATTCTGCAACGGTAAAGTTAGCGTAAGTTAGCAATTTTTCACACTTGACGTCACTAAACTACTTGGAGAGAGAGAGAGAGAGAGAGAGACGTCGTCCATTTACAACGTATACTGAACTCACAAAGCAACAAGCACCCATACACAAACAGTCAGAATCTTGAGAGAAAGATACAGAGACATGAAGAGAAAGACTCCACGGATTCAGAGAGAGAATGAGAGAGATCCCTAAACGAAAGTCTTGGCTCATTGGGCGCTCAAGTCTGTCTTTGAGACTCGGAGATACATTCCTCAGTGAGAGGAGCCCTACCCAATTATAGGGAACTGCTTTTTCGTTGTGTGAAGTGGGTCTCTTCACCTAGCTACATGACGCCGATAGCACCCTTAACGCAGAGCGAAACTGGCGTTCCTCTTCTGCTTCGTTCTGGTGGACATCTTCAACTTGTTGAAGACTGATTACTTTGCAACTGAGGGGGCGAAAAGGAGAGAGAAAACAGACAGAACAACTAAACAAAACAGAGCACAAGACAGACGACAAAGTCCTACATACACGAAGCACTGCTGTAGGCCAGTGCGGAGCTACTGGCAGACTGTTCACCTTTCAATTCCCATGTAATCAGATCTCAAGCACGCTCTGCGGAGCTTGAATCACGCTGGCATGAAAGTTGCCGTTTCCCGTACCCATCCTAATGGATTATCGTTCTGGTAGTAAAATGTGGTGCAAGAAAACCTTCTTCCCCCGCTCTCCTGGGATGATTATCCCCGTCAGCCATATCCCTTTTGTTGGGAGTGACTGTCAAAGCTGAGTATAACTAACGGTCTAGAACACAGCCTACTGCCCTGCCGAAACCCACTCCACACAAGAAACAAAAATGTCGGATGGTGGTGGTTTGGATGGGAATGGGAAGAGAGGTGGTGTTCAGATCTGACATTGCGATGACTCTAAAGACGGCGTGGATGCCACGTCCGTCCTCTTAGATCACGCTCTCCTTTCCAATAGTCCACGGCGATGGGGGAGAGGAGAGGTGGAGACAGGAGGGCGGGGGGTGGGGGTGGGGATGGGGATATCTACTGTAGTCTTTCTGCAAAAGGGGGCGAGATGGGACAAGATCGAACCGGGACTTTCTGTGTGGCGGACTTGATGTCTGCCTGGACTAAAGGACAAAGCACAGAGACAATTCATGGAGATCAGCTTGTGTAACTTGTGACATATAATTTGTTAGACTTAACTTTCGTCTCTTTCATTGCAGTGAGGGCCACTCCAAGTTTGTCAGCATGTCACCTGCAGTGGAAGATTGTCTGAATCTCGGACACGTCCACCTCGCAGCTGATCAACATTATGAATGTCCCAAACGGAGCATGTGTATTCAAGGACTGAATTGTCTGATGAATGCCATTTAAACCTTGTCCTTCGCTTCCTTTGCACTTGTCGTCAGGATCCTCCAGGGACTTGCTTTCTATATTGGTAATGGCGCAGGTGTCAGATTCCCGAGACATTGCCGATGCCAGGATGACGACAAGATATACACATATACCTAGCGGTGGTAGCTTGAATAATTATACCAAAAGATTCAGTCTGGATGGAGAGGTCTAAAGAGATGGATCAACACTGGACTTAAAATAAAACCTTGAGGAATTTGTGAATCCGAAAGGACGAAACTTGACTTCGCTCCGTCGAAGACGACTGCTTGCTGATAGTCTTTCTGCGAGTTCTCCGTTCAAGTGTTGGTCACTACCTCAGATCCCTTAGTGGGACAACTTGTGTGTCATCAGGTTGTCGCTGTTAACTTCATCACCTGAATGCACAACAAAAACAAGCTGTAAAAACACACCCTGATCCCCTTTTGTCAGACACTTCACTTGAAGAAATGAGAGCATATTGTTTATCAATTTCGTTAATGACAGGAATTAACTGGCAGCCATGTTCATTGTGCAGCTTGTCACTTGTTCCCCATTTCTTTCTTTCTTTTTTTTTTTTTTGCTGTCCCAACCTCTGCGCCACCTCAGAGGCATTGCATTCATGCTGCTCATTTCGACACCCCGTCCACAACCACAGCTCGGTTGGCCCCGCCGCAGCCCCGGCACCGGCAATCCACAGGGAGCAGTCAATGTCAAGAGGCAACCCCCCAGAGGAAACACTGCACTGCTGCTGAGTCACTTTGGTGGTGTTCAGTGGCGCCTGTTCTGATCTAACATACGCAGGACACCACCTACTAAGCCCCCTACTGACGACAATAATTGCTTAGTCGCGGAGCCAGCGTGAGTGAGCTCTCCCTCCGGAGGGCGCCACCACGTCTGTCCAACGACAGCCCCCATGGACTTGCCGATACCGGTGACCTCGACAGAACTAAACCAGGACCACAGGCGTGGAGAGGACATCAAAACTGAGGTCACCATGAGAGCAGGGCATGAAGGGCCACAGAATTTGAGACATTTTTCTTTATGCTGATCGATGAGAATGGGGATGATTAAGATGATGCTACGGATTTCCATTTCGGTCTGAGACTACATGACAGGGCTGTACTCTACGCTTCCTTTCATAACATATCCCGGCGTAAAACCAGGCCCGAGAGATACAGGCACCTGCAGTGTTGGTCAGGGAAATTTGAGCAACACTCTCAGAAACGCATCCATTAAGTGGATGAAACTCGACTGTGTGGTCCCAGTCTTCCCAACCCAGTCCGCAGCAAACTCAACTCTGGGTAGGAGCCGGTCAGGGCAGAAAAACCCACATGACTCTGATGGGATTCGAACCCACGACCCTCCCAGCCAGGAGTCCGTGACGCTAACCACTTCACCACGGCGGCTGGTTTGTTCCCCATTTCTAAGATGCATGGATCAGCAAAGCCATGCCCCAAACGCAGTTCTGGAAACCGGATCAATTTTTGTAGTGGCATTCATGCACTTTGTGGTGACATTCTGACAGAGACATTCAACAGTGACACAAAGAAGCCTGACATTTTTTTTACAGCTAAAAGTGACTGCATATATCAAGAATTCATTATGCATGATGTGCATTAGTTCATTTCACTCTCAAATGAATGTGGTTGATATACTGGTACACATCCTTGTGATCTAACCTGCCGAATCTGCAGATTGATATACATTCATAGCAAGATATACATCAGATACACCCACTTTAAGTTTACATACACACACGCACACGCACACACACACACACACACATCCTAAACACTAAGAAAAATTATATCTTGAAGAAACATGACATCAAAGCACTGAAAAAAATCCCATGTTGTTTTTGAACATTTGCTCCTCCAAGAAACTGAAATGATCATGGTGCAGATTATCATCGTACATATCATTCCTCCTTTATGCAATTAAGTTTTATTGTCCACATCCATTCAAGACTGCACTAACCTGTGTTAAAGTGTTTGATGACAGATTATTATGGTGATTATTCTCATTAACAAAGAGTACTTACGTAGCGCCTATCCTCAGTAAGAGACGAGATCTATGCGCTTCACAATCCAAGCTCTCTTTTACACAATGGTCTGTCTGCATAGGTAGAGATGACTAAAGAGCTGTCTGCTGGCACTACATTCAGTTGTTTCCAGCATCATTCAGTCTATTCATCACTCATGTTTTTCATTCAATTTTCAGTGCATGCTATGTAATACACATTATCCAGACCAAGGGCCTAAGTGGCCTTCAGAAAATTAGAGGGTCAGATTTAATATGTGAGCAAGATATTACGCATGCATTCACATGTTGCCTCGGTTTATAGTCTCATTCGGACATTGTTGGGAAGTGGATGCAGAACGAATCTAAACTCTGCATGATAAATCCCCCTAAACCAAAATGTCCTGGTGAGATTCAAACCCACAATCCTAAGATCATCAGTCCAGTGCTCTACCACAGAGAGCTTTTCTGTTCCCCAGATGATTGATAAGAATTGTTGTTCAGTGGACAGGGTGGGCATCTTTATTACAGGGTGCTCAACCATCAGATCAAAACCAGTTTTGCTTGAAAAAATCACTATGAGTAGGGATGGAAAGGAGGCAGCAGGAGAGGTGGCTTCAAATGGTGGTCTCTTGCAAGTAAAACAGGCAGCAAATGAGCCTCACTCGGGTGACTAAGAGACCTTGTACTGTATCCCTTTCATGGTGGTTTATGGCAATGCCCCACAGCTATCATCTTGTGGACTGCCGGAGTTGCAACAGAACACTGCTGAGTGTGGTGGTGTGTGTGACCAATAAATGGTGTGGTGAGTAACGTATAAAAGTGTACATGCTGGGACAGTAAAAAAAAAAATGAACACAACTCCCAACTACTCAGAGTCAACAAGTCACAAGTACACTCATCCAGCAATACATACACCAACTCATCATTTGATGTTGGCAATTAAATTTTTTATTGTAATCACACCGGCCAAGGAGTCAAGTAAGAATGTTCTTTGCAGCCATAACTACACTCCCCAGTCCTTCCCATTTTAAAGAGAGAGAGAGAGTTCTTAAGCCCACAAAAAAGTCAATTTATTAACATCTACACTGTTTGCACAAAACACCAGGAAGTATGAGTGTGCAAGCATACATACACACATGCACACGCTAGCAAGCACATGCATACATACACATCAAGCACACACACTCAAGCACACAAAGACCCACAGGGAAAGACAGGCTTATATTTCTCTTTTTCTTTCCCCCTAGTTTCTGCCTTGCTACTTTTTTCCACACACTTCCAAAAAAAAAAAAAAAACATACAATCTGCTACATTCAGCAGCCCCAAAGCTAACAATATGTTTTTCTTCTGTACTCTGAGACACCCCAAAACATGACAGAAATTGTTTCTTTAACCAAGTAATATTCAAATTCCACTGTTAAACATGTCACATTCAGCAGGCAAGAATACTCAAAAATGATTATGTCTGACCCTGCAAATACGTAGACTTTTGATCTTTATACAGACACACAGCCACAATTATTCATATGTCCCTGGGTAGATCAGCTTAACATTTCCCCTGAAATCTAAATGAATTCCATGAAATACACCAAAAGTGTAGCTGGTTTATGCATGGATCCAAGACTTGTTTCTTAGATGCGAGATCCTGACAAGTAACTAGCTCATTTTTGTGGCAAGGGATGTGGGAGGTGGGGGAGTACTGAAGCAGATATAAGACACAAATTCAAACCAACATTGTGACTGCTTCTTCAAACCCTTCCTTCTGTTGATGAATCAGCATTCTGATCATTTCATGTACCAATTAGAGTATCTTACAGCTGTTCATGCATCAAGCCCCACTTGCCACTAGCGTGTACTATAGAATGTTGTCTTGTCAAGCTAGCAAGAATTCTTGTCACCTTGTCTTTATGATGAAAAGCCAAGCTTCTGGTACACACAAAGATTGTCTAATACAGCATCTATGTACAGAGCCCAGCAGTATAATCCTGCTCCCCTTATACAAGTTACTGAATCCCACTTAGCTGAATTGTAATCCAGTTTCCAATGCAAACCATATTCATAATACAGTTGCTGCTTTGTGTCTTGCAAAATCACACACATCAAATAATTTGAAACACAAGACTTCATCTCAACATTCTCAAATATTCTT
This sequence comes from Conus betulinus, assembly GCA_016801955.1. Lineage (NCBI taxonomy): Eukaryota > Metazoa > Mollusca > Gastropoda > Neogastropoda > Conidae > Conus > Conus betulinus. Next base: position 70,642 of record JADBJO010002802.1, on the reverse strand, counting down.
TTACATGGTCTCATGACCCAGACCAAATACCATTAACAAAACCATGTATACTGATTTCAAGAGGAAATTTGCGTTTTGGAAATTGACAGCATCAAGAACCAGTGTCCACACTTCAACAGTAAGATGACTAGTTTTCATCAAAAAGCAGAAAAAAAGAAGATAAAAGCAAACTTCCTTATCTCAAACTGAAAAGCATTTGTAAGCAGCAACTCTATAGCTTGCATGTCAACCTACCTCACTCTTGTCTATTTTCTGCAGCTCTGTTACAATAAATTCTACTGCTATACATATTCTTTATTTCAACTGCTTAAAACCAATGTATCTCAAAGCAAGAATTTCAAAAATAAGCGCAAACCATCCTAACTGACAGGATACAGACCGTTAAACCAATTTTGAAATCAAAACATATAGGGGCAGTCATACTCAGGCTCTGAAAAGCAAATAAAACAAAAGAACTGTTTTTTTCTCTTTAGAAGGATTTTAAACAGGCAAGCTAGGAGAAGCAGGCAGGAGGGCAGGGGGTAGGGAGAAGGAACGGGGGTGGAGGTGGGGGGTGTCGGCCAAAGTATGGTATTTTACTCAAATCAACGAAAAACTCTGTGCAGATTTAATCTGATGTTCAGCAGGATCTGGCTGACTCAGAGAAGGAGTTCTTCCTCAACAGGAAGAGTTCCATGCTTCAAATTAGCGATCAAATATGCCTGATCCAACACCTTGATGTCACAGTCTTTCACATACGTATATACCCAATCAACTGCACATTTTTTGTCTTGCCAATTTTCTTCTTGTTGCCAAATGAAATGCACTCTAACTAGGGCAAGTTATAGGCCGGAGGTTACAGACATATGTAGCACAATTCAATTCCCCCTGTCTGACAGTTTGTGAAAATCCACATTCTCAAGCTTTTACTTGAGATTGAATTAAGATCATGTTGAGTTCATGTTAAGAGAGCTTTCCAGCAAACATCATGCTTATGTGGAACCCTCTTTCCATTCAGCTGGCGTACTTCTTTGTCCACTCTTGTGCAAAGCTTTTGTATTTCTGCCTGTCGTCGTCTTGTACACCCTGGCAATTTCAGCACCAGTGGATCATCAGGATTTGGGTCCGTCAACAGGGGGAACAAATCGACAGCAACACTAAAAAAAAAAAAAAAAAAAAAAAAAAAAATTGTTTTATACAATTAAAAAAATGAGACAGAAAGTAACACAGGATATTTCATACAACAACAAAACATGCAATTTTCATTTATACATTATCATCGTTAAACTACAATCAAACGTTGACATGCAACACAAAATGGTATCTCCCTTTTCAAAAGACGCACATACACACACTCACGTCAACAGCATCCCCCCATGTAAGCTTTGAAAGATGTCACTAATCTCTCTTTTACGTTTCACTGTCTTGTCAGAGTGCATCATAAATGGACAAAATGAAGTGTAAACTAATGCAGATTTAATGTGAATGAAGTGGGAAGGGGAGCATGGACAGAATGGCTGGGAGGTAGAGGTGGGTGAATAGCAAAGCTCCCCCAGGGTTTGTACTGATAAAAGGACACACAATTCATAAACTTTTTATGTTCTTTCAAGATCAAACTACAATAAATCCACAAACTCAATACAGACCAAGGACTGCTTATAGGTCACATTAAAAACAAACATGTGTATAACCCTACCTTTACTTCAAAATAGGGCTATTCATCTTAATCAATATATGCAGAATTCACTCATATAATGCCGCAATTAGTACAATCCAGTTTCCTTAGTATCTTTCACTAACTAAAAAGTTTCTGTAATTAGTCATTGAATCAATGACCAAATTCATTTGCTGTTGCAATGGCTTGTTCTTTCTCTTCTTTTTTTAAGGGGACATCATCAAATTTACAAACTTTTACAAATCCAAGTCCCAAATCAGTTTTTTTACAGACTTTCAAGGCTTTGAAAACGATATCCCAGAGTTTTAAGGAACGCATGTTCCCTGTTTCCTTCAACCTTACCCCCCCCCTGGTTTTTTTTTTCATTTTTCTTTTTTAAAGAGAGCTTTGCAGCTGCTTGTTGATCAGCTGTGTCTGATTAAGGAAGGCAAAGGGAGAGAGAATGCATATAAGTATGTGTGTGTGTGTGTGTGTGTGTGTGTGTGTGTGTGTGTGTGTGTGTGTGTGTGTGTGTGTGTGTGTGTGTGTGTGCATGCGTGTGTGTGTGTGTGTGCATGTGCGTGCGAGTGTGTGTGTTTATGCGTGAGTGTGTGTGTGTGTGTGTGTGTGTGTGTGTGTGTGTGTATGTGTGTGTGTGTGTGTGTGTGTGTGAAAGAGTGACAGAGAGAGTTGCCCAACAGCAGTCATGTGAAACTATTCACCTGGCTCACTTACCGAGTCCTAAGACCCAATATCGTAACATGAACGCTTTCAACCAGTGAGATGGCAATACAATATGCACATCTTGCACAACTGCAAAGACTCAAGCTTCCCAAAGACTACTGAACAATCCTCCCACAAATATCGAGGACAAGGATGGAAGCTGTGGGAACACTTCTGACAATGCAATCACTCTATCAACAAAAGCGGCATGGAAATTTCATAGATACCTGAAAAAAAATAGATATGTCCTGTGGCTGAGCAGCAAGCAAATCTGTAATAAGGATAGTGGAGAGAGGAGAGGGATGTGAGACTGAGGTAGGGGTTATTTCAAAATCATTAATCCGAAAAACTGTCCATTACCTTTGGAAATGGTGAGTGCAGGAGACCATTGAGAGCGAAGTATGTCAAGACAAATGCTGCCGTTACTGTTGATATTGGGATGGTAGATTCTGGTTGTGAATGAAACCTGCCAAGAAGTCATACACTGACTGTATTATTTCCCCTCTCAGATGTAACAATTCTCCTGCCTAATTAGTAATGTTTTACAACCAACCAACCATCAACTTACAGTCAGATTTTGAACTGAAGAACCCTAATGAAGAGCAAAAACAGTGCGTGAAAATAAAAATTAACAACAAAAAAAAAAAGGATCCTTTTCATTCTGTCACATGTGTATTAGAATTCCAAATCAAAATTTTACTGCACAAGATGGACTCATTGGGAAAAAAACGCTGCAAATGAAACTGCACCAATGTTTGTATAAGATCTATTGTGAAGTAACATAACATACACAGATTCGTTTTTGTGTTGCTGTTGTTAATGACCAACCAATATTGTCATTTAACATGCACAAAGAAGATCCAAAGATCAGTCTGAAAATCAATGCCAACAACCAACCTGTTAATTACCCAATTTTGTGATGTCTATGTCATTGTCATAAAATATGGGCACCTATGCAAGCTAACTCTTTCACAATCATGCTATGCAGACTTTGCTCCATCGTTATCACTTACTGTTTTCGTCAGGACAAAACAAATTTTCTGGCTCACTTAAAAAGCACATTGTTAATAACGCTTTCACAAGCTAAATTCAACGGCTCAAAATGCAGCTTCTAAACACTCAACCTTTCCCAAATAAACCATATGGAAACAAAACATACTTATTGAAGGTGGGTGGATATAGATGGGTCAGAAATTACAGGAACACAAAGACTGGCAGATAATGCAGAGATTAAACGATTAATGCAGAGAGAAGCCGAATTTTCAGTGACCAAATTACTCCATCATACAGAATTACATTGAATTTTCAATATGAGCACAGTCTTTGCAATGTTATGTATTGCACTGTTATTGTTACAATTTGCTGCTAAACCCTATAATATACAATTATACACTGATGATGCAATAATAACATCTCCATTCAATGTTTGTGATTTTTGAATGTGACAAATTCATCTGTATTTCAGATGTGAAAGAAAAGTAAAGAAAACTGGAACACTATGTCAGAGCAAGGAAAGCTCTCATTAGGATTTTAAAATGCGCAATTCCAAGTAAGATGCTTGTAAAAATAATACATTTTCATGAAAAATAAAAAAGAAAGAAAACTTTCCTCCTACTTAACCCAAATAGTTCCTGCACAAACAATGAAGTCCAGCAAAAATTCATTACATGAACATGGATCAGAATGAGATTTACTAACAATTAACAAACCCATCAGCTCAATAACAACTTTCCTTTCCAAATACCTAAAAATGTACATTAAAAAAAATTATGTAATTGCAGTTCTCTTCTTAGGCAACATTTTCCCATTTGTTGCATAGTGTTACCTGTATGAGGTTTCATATCATGTTGACAGTGGAATGATTTTTTAAAAAGGAAAATTAGCACACACACACACACACACACACACACACACACACACACACACACACACACACACACACACACGAACTGCATGAGGATATCAAGCAGTTACTGTTACTTCCAATGACGGGTTACAATGAAGGTAGCTCATTTGAATGTTTAACCATAGAAGAAATAGAAAATAACTGTCTGATTTCTAATTTGGGAACACAAAATGACTGCGACACATTGTCTAATACTGACAAAGTTAATGGCCATTACCCAGACATCCCACAAAACCTTTCGAATATCTTAACGGTGAATCATGTTGGTTGACATACTACTGGCTGGATACTCAACTTATTAATAATAAAAATGAATCAGCTGAATGGATCCGGAGGTACCTTATCCCATGAATAGTACAATGACAATTTTTTAACCAAATTTAATTTACTACCAAACTTGCTTTCTTTTTCTTTTTTTTGTTTAACAAAGAATAACTCGAAACACTGCATTACTAAGTAAAAAAAATCCCAGAAAGTCTCTATTCAATTTTCTAAGACATAAAAAATTCCAACTACTGAGCCACAACATTCAGAAATACAGGAAATTCAAGTCCAAAACACAACTGCACGTATACTATGTGTGCACAAAATACAGGCTTTCAACTGAAGAAAAGGTTTGTTCGTAAATTGTTTACATTGCAAAATCAACAATAAAAAAAATTTCAATTCTTAAAAATTTTTCCAGTTTAAACACAAAAAACATTCAATGTTATATAACTTTTGATCATCAAAGAGAATGATGTAATGAATTCAAATATCTATAGCAAAAGTCTGCATGACCATGTCAAGTTGGTTCTTTCTTATTTTCGTTTGTAGTTGATTTAGCCTATGCTTTTTAGTTCTTAATATTACAAATTTTTATACTACCTTCAATGTGACCTAAATGCCATATTCATATGCTGTTTACACACACACACACACACACACACACACACACACACACACACATTGAAAAACCAAAACTGAATGCTACAGTGATTTTCACTGAAGTGATATATGACAGCCAACAAAGTCAAACAGAAATTTGGAGGAAAAGAACAACATACATCACACAAACAAAGTCAAACAGAAATTTGGAGGAAAAGAACAACATACATCACACAAACAAAGTCAAACAGAAATTTGGAGGAAAAGAACAACATACATCACACAAACAAAGTCAAACAGAAAATTTGGAGGAAAAGAACAACATATACATCACACAAACAAAGTCAAACAGAAATTTGGAGGAAAGAACAATATACATCACACAAGTCAAACAGAAATTTGGAGGAAAAGAACAACATACATCACACAAACAAAGTCCAACAGAAATTCGGAAGAAAAGAACAACATACATCACACAAACAAAGTCAAACAGAAATTTGGAAGAAAAGAACAACATACATCACACACACAAAGTCAAACAGAAATTTGGAGGAAAAGAACAACATACATCACACAAACAAAGTCGAACAGAAATTTGGAGGAATAGAACAACATACATCACACAAACAAAGTCAAACAGAAATTCAGAAGAAAAGAACAACATACATCACACAAACAAAGTCAAACAGAAATTTGGAGGAAAAGAAAAGAACAACATACATCACACAAAGTCAAACAGAAATTTGGAGGTAAAGAACAACATACATCACACAAACAAAGTCGAACTGAAATTTGGAGGAAAAGAACAACATACATCACACAAACAAAGTCAAACAGAAATTTGGAGGAAAAGAACAACATACATCACACAAACAAAGTCAAACAGAAATTTGGAGGAAAAGAACAACATACATCACACAAAAAGTGCAAAGGCTTTTCCCATGTCTGCAATACGTAATCTAATCCATGTTTGGAAAATGTAAACCACTGACTTAATATTGGAGAAACAATTTTGAGTCCACACAACAGAAGATTCTGGAAGATGAATTTTTGTTTTTTCAAGGCATTCACCAGTTGAAATGATACTGACAAAACTGGAAGACAGGAAAAGAGTGAATTCTGAATGACTGAAACAATTAAGAACTGAAAAAAAAAAAAAAAATTTTTAAAAACAACAAACAAACAAATTCCTCAGATTTACGTTGGTTCATACTCAAATGAACAAATGTCAGAGACTTAAACGATGCAAAATCAGGTTACAATATGGTTATGCGCAAACGTTATGGACTATATTCATGCAACTAAACAGACATACGAAGGACGTATACATACCTTCGGAGGTTTGAAGGGATAGTCTGTAGGAAAGTGTATGGACAGGAAGAAAACTCCACCTTGGTATGGGCTCTCTCCCTGCAGATAAAATTCACATCATGCAAAAACTACAAAGTACACGGTGGCTATTTGAAAAAGCATACATTATCCATTTTCTCTCTAATCTGTGAAAACATCAGCTGCATCCATTTTCTTCATCTGCAAATATCACCGAATATGTCAAAAGTTGATTTACATGAAACATCAAAAGTATTCTAGTATCTATTTCTACACGCATGAAAGTACTAAAACAAAAATTCATTCAACTTCACATATTGCTACTAAAAAATTTACCACACACACACACACACACACACACACACACACACACAAAAGCATGCAGATGTGCACACACACACACACACACACACACACACACACAGAAATACATCCTTTACCAATCACACCAACAAAGCCATGTTAGTTAAGTACTCACTGGGCCTATGATAGTTGCCCTGCCAATGGAACACTGAAACAAACAAACAAAAAGGGAGACTGCATGCCCATCTTACATTTTGCAATTCACAAACATAACACACTCTTGATATGTAAGTCAGCACATGACATAGGCAAATAAGCCTACTTAAAGATGTTCTCCGTAACAGCGATAAGTTTCCATGTGGGACTATGAGTCTGTCTACATGCATGTGCACGTCTCTGTGTGTGATGTGTTTATTTTCTCTGTGTGTGATGCGTTTATCTGTTCGAGAGAAGAAAGGGAAAGATGGGACTATGAATCTGTCTATATGCATGTGCACATGTCTCTGTGCATGATGCATTTATCTGTTCGGAAGAACAAAGGGAAAGAGAAAGGAATGCAAAAGTTAGCACACACCCACATGACTGTTGATAAAAGAATGTATTTAAGTGCACAACATTTATCCAAAGGAGTATCTTCCCTGAAAAAATTACGTTTTTAACACAAAAAATACTTACTATGACCCACTTATGCTGACACTGGTAAGGGTCTGACTTCTGCTCTAGGCAAAATCCTAGTCAGTGTACAAAGGGCAAAACCGAAGTATTCACAATCAGTTATGCAGGCCTAGTCATACAGCTGAAAAATTTGGACATGGGCATAACACATGACATTTGGTGGTGGTGGTGTGTGTGTGTGTGTGTGTGTGTGTGTGTGTGTGTGTGTGTGTGTGTGTGTGTGTGTGTGTGTGCAAATAACCAATGAAATCAATCAACAAACAATCAATTAAATCAACTGACAGAGAAATTTTAAAATACTTAACGAATGTGAAGCATAAGGCGTGAAAGAAAGATGGCTACCTGTAAACTAAAAAAGACCACTCCAAATAGGTTCAAAACTGAGGAAGGGATTTAGCTAGATGCAGATACTAAATTTTTTTGTGTCCAACCTAAGCTGACAAGTATCTGCAAAGAAATGTAATTAGACCCTTACAGGTGACAACTCTTCATGAATTCAGAATCTTTATGGAGTAAAGAAGCTATTTCTCTTGAAACTTTTATACCCTTCTCCTTCACTGAGTGATAAAAATGGGTCATCTTTACACATTTTTCACTTTTTAGTCTTCATGCACTGATACAGTATGCAAAATTAGACGGGTGTTGTGTTTAGTCTTCAAAACGTATAAAAACCAGATTTGTGTGTGTGTGTGTGTGTGTGTGTGTGTGTGTGTGTGTGTGTGTGTGTGTGTGTGTGTGTGTGCACATTTTCGTGTGTGTGTGTGTGTGTATGAGTATGTGTGTATGCGTGCGTGTGTGTATGCGTGCGTGTGTGTGTGTGCGCACGCATGCGCCTGTACACACACACACACACACAATTTGTAAAAAATCATATGACAGGATTTCGTTCCTTTTTTTTCAAAGAAAAAATTTAGTATAAAAACTGGCTGAATCAGACAAAGTGGCGACTATTCATGCAGCTGCCACTGTAATCTAGGGCAACAATACTCACAGTCATCGCCAACAGGCCCGGCTGAACAGCTTGAAGGAGGATCTTTGTTCAAGTCTTCCAGTTCCTAATCACAAACAAATCCTATTTTCACAATGAATGGTTATTTGCTCATCTTCAAGATGTTCACAATCAATAATTATATGTCCATTTTCTAAATCGACATTTCTATAGAGTATTGTAGTTTTAAAAACCCAGTGTATATGGCAGCATGATTTCCTATCAACTCACTGGTCTTACTTAGTAAATAGTCAATGTGTTGACTATAGGCTTAATTTCTACCTAACATGTCTAAACACTTTGACTATTCTTTCTTGTCATGGTCAAAATCAGTTTTAAACAAAGCCTTAATTGGTGACTGAATTTCAAACCACAGCCTTAATTACAGTCTTTAAGACAACAGAAGTGCCCATGATGAACATGTCATCAATTTCTTAAAATGTTTGATGAAATGACATTCAATAAATTTCAGTGATTTGTAGATGTACAAAATATATAAACTTTAGCTAAGAAAGCCACATAATTTCAATTATTTCGAAACCTAACTGGTTGAAAAATTTCATATTTTCATGACTGCTCTCTTCAATCCTGCTTTTACATCTTTATCCTCTGGCTCCACGTCTCAATCATGTCATGTAATGTAATGTAACCGTAATGTAATGTAAAAGGATATTTATAGGCGCTTTACCCGCGCGAGAGCCCAAAGCACATATTACAGAAACATGATAAAATACTAATTCTAACTAAAAGCACACACACACATACACATACACGCACGCGCGCACGCGCACACACAGACACGAGTGCGTCAAAACAAGCAGACTCGCTCACAGAGATAGGTGGATATCGTTAATCAGTCCGGGGGGAAAGATGTGTCTTTGGGGAGGTTTTAAGTCTTTTAAAGAGTCCGTGTTACGCAGAGAAGGCAGACCATTCCACAGAGCAGGTGCCAGGTAAGAGAAAGATCGTTGGCCTTAAGTTTTCAGGCGAGCGAGCAGAAGGAAGCCGAAGCAGACGAGAATCGGTGGATGAGCCCAAGTTGCGAGACGGAACATACAGATGAAGGAGGTCAGAGAGGTAGGAGGGAGCCAGATTATTCAGTGATTTGAAAACCAGGAGGATACCTGATGAAGTAAATCCACCGACTACGGCAACAGGACTGTGTGTTAGTTGGTATGTAAATCAAACTATTTCAACTAGTATTAGAACAAACCTTCTTGATTCGTTTCAAAGCCATCCTTGGCGATGTTTATCGAAACTAGAAATCAATGGTCCAGGAAATAAAACACTTTCACGCATGCGCACTTACAGAATTGTGATCGGCCTAGTAGTTATCGTCGTTCGTGCATATACGGTGTCCTAGACTGACTGCCTCAACGCCTCGAAGTGTATCCTCAGACGGCATACTGACGGAGTGGGGCAGGGGATGCTATGGCTAATAATTGTATGCTCTCTCCTCCCCACATCGACCCACCTCGTCTGCTGCCTAAAACGTTTCCTTCTCGAACAATAGGGCTGGCTGCGCGGCACGCCCCCCCCCCCCCCCCCCCCCCCCCCCCCCCCCAATCCTCCACACACACACGCATTGTCCCTCCTGTCCATCTAATACCGTTTTTTGTTGTTGTTGTTGTTGTTGTTTTTGTTTTTTTTTTTTGTGAAAAATTTCTAGTCGAAAATTTCCTTACCTGTTTTGCATTGTATACCATAAAAAGTATATTGCTGCTTTACACTTTATTCTGTGTATTGTGTGTATATTTTGCCCTTTTTTTTCAGTAACTTGGCTGCTGTGTTTGTTATGTTTTCTGCCTGTACCATACTGTAACTTGAAACAGTAGTTGGTCCAAAGGGTTCACACAACTAAAGTGTCTCCTGCAGACTACTCTTACCTCTTCGTAAAAAAAGCACATTTTTGTGATTTTTTTTAAAACAGGAAATCGGGAGGAAAAGGTGGACTTCTGCAATTCCCTCAATCCTGATCAAGAAGCTCTCGCGACTGATCAGATCCATCGGCTACGTCTGCATGCTGCCTCAAGACCTTGAAGATTCAAGTGTTCACTGGGCTTGATCTGGTAAACCAGCCTGAAGGCTGTCTTGATGAGGCGGTAGTCCCCCTGGGCTCCTTTTCTTCTTTCAGACTTCAAAGACTTCCCAGACAGGTGTCATCGGCTACCAGACTCTTCGTTGATGGTGTTTTTTGCCATATGATGTCAACTCCTCAGCAACAACAACAATACATAAATGCATCAAATATTTTCAAAACAATCAACAGCCGGGTGGCAGACTAGTATTCGACCCTGAAAATGTAAATGTATCCAGGAACGAGGCCAGACTCGCGCTAATAAGGCTAAGAAAAAAGATTCACGATTGCATGCCATCCCAGACATGATCAGAACCAGGACACAACAAAGGAGTCCAAGGACACAACTGACACCCAGCAAAGCTAGCAAGACCATGTCATTTCTTTGAAATCGGAAGGAAGGCTCAGATGGGAGCAAAAAAACAGCCTGTGGATTGTTGATTTTAACATCCTCACAGCATGGCTTTAGAGACATGTTGTGTACTGCAGTACGTTGAGTCGGTTGTCTGGCGAACTTGCAGGCTGGCAGGCTTTATTATGTGAAGTCTTTATCCGGGTTGGGAAGAAGGCATCCAGGTAATCGTTTCCCTTTGGCAAGAGCCCCGGTCAAGCTGTTCATTCGTTTGTGGTCGGTGTTTTCTTTTTCCGTTGTCAGTCGTTCCAGATGGGTGCCTGGGTGATGATGGTGTCTTGCCTTGTTGCCCTCCCTCAAATGCCGTCTTCATGCTGAGTGGCGAGCCGACGATCCTGTGTCGCGTGAGGCCGACTCAGAAAACAGGCAGGACAGAAGTCACTGAGCCGCTGCGAAGATCCACGTCCACTCTGCGCCCCTGATGGTCGTTCTCACCACTCCTTTCCCCAAGGGGAGGGCTCTGCTGGTCATGCAGGGCACGGTGAAGTCCCAGAACGGCAGCGCCTCGTCGCCGAATTGCACCACAGCCTCAACACTTCGCTATTGCTGATGCGAGGGGAGAAGGCTGCGCCGTCCTACGACTATCTGCACCGTAGGCGCCCCAGTGGTAATGCTACTTCCCAGCAGGTGATTAGACGATGAAGAAACAGACTGCAACTGATACCTGTAAACGACCATTTCTGGATCTCAACAGCCTGCTTGGGAGGTACCGTGCACAGCCAGAGACATCAGTAAATCGAACATTAAGACAGTAATGCTGTATCGTCTGCTAGTTGCTGAATCACTATCAAAACATTAAACGTGGGAGATATGTTTATCCAGCAAATCAGATAAGTAGGCCATAGTACTGCCTTGCCCGCTGAGTGGTGAATGACCAAACATCAAATGTGGAAGATACGTTAATCCAGCCACAACAGAAAGACCGGAGAGACTGCAAGACTGGCGGCATGTCAGTGTTCCCCGATTTCACATGAAAAAATTGCTCCCAGTAATACTCTATGCACGCCACCCTCTTGGACACTTGTGGGAACAGCCAGCCTGTCCTACCAATTAACCTACCCTCTTTAATTCCTGCGTTAACTATAGGAAGATTCTTTCCACTTGTCTTCCACTTGAGGCAGTGTCCTTGCCCTGAGTTAGTTGAAGGCTTCAAATCCCAGCTTTGAACACACACACACACACACAACTTCACCCCATCCTCGAGTCTGCCATCGCCATCCCACACTTCATCCCCTCGCCCCATCCTCTCCAACTTCCTCTTTCTCTACCCATCCCCGATGAATATGATTATCATCCGGGCAGCCGGTCTCCCCCCCCGACCCAACTCATAGGTCGAACCCTAAACAATGTCAAAAGCGTTAACATGAATATGGCCACCTCACTGCGCGGCAAACTGATAATAATCAATCGTTAAGTGACTCCACTTCAATTGATTTTAATATCAAGTTAAGTTAGATGACACACAGATGACAAAGGTGGCATTTGATGACTATGGACAGACACGATAGTGTCAATTGTCAAAGGCTGTCTGATGATTGGAGCAGAATTTGTAAATGACAGTATTTTGTCTACCACTTGAAGTTGCAGACGTTGCCCGACGGACCTGTTTTGTCTATGACACATCAACATTTTCGTTGCTCAACCGTTTGTATACTATACAACGTTCTGTAATTTCGACAGGAGATGTTTATTTCATCAAAAAACCGAAGTGAAACTGAGGCAATTATGATTTTGCGCGTGCGCGCGCGCACGCACACGCAAACACACACACTCTCTCTCTATCTGACAGGACAAACACACACAATGCACGTGCGCGCATTCATTTACACACAAGCTTAATTATGGAGTCTGGTTGGACTTTTTTGTGCTGCAGTGTTATGAGTACCGCGGGTGTAGTGGTATGCCAAAGTCCAAATACGATTCACTTTGTTGTGCCGCAATGTGTATGAATTATGTGTAGCCTACGCGCGAATGTAGTGGCAAAACCAGTATCCAAAAAAACAAATCACTTTGTTGTGCCTCAATGTGCATTATGTGTATGCGCGGGTGTAGTGGCCAAAGTTTACGAACGAATAAGAAGTGGCAAAAGTGTACAGTTGAAGTGTTTTGTATGTCTCTTCTGTTCATTTTTTTTATTTCCCTACATGCAGTTTAGGCTGATAAACGCTATTGTTGTTACTCATCTCAGCGAATCTAACAATTCACATCAAATCGTGTAAGCTTCGTTATTCATAGATAACTAGAAATGCCTTTCGAACATGCATTGGCGAAGGATTGTTGTTCACTTTGATGTAGAGCCACATTCGTCAGTTAAAGAATATATATAATAAAAACCAACTTAACACAAAGTTGTAAACCAAAACAACGGTATGCTCCACCTCTCTCTCTCTCTCGCGCACACACACACACACACACACACACACACACACACACACACACACACACACACTCGCCAACCTTTCGTCGCTCAACTACTTCTTCTTCCATTAATGTTCAGCGGTCATAACTTTGACCATTACTAACATTTTTGGCGAAGCGCAAGTGTGTGCTCTATGTCAAATTTCATATTCATAGTCCTTATTCGTATGCCATTAATAAAAAAAAAAAAAAAACCTTTCTCAAAGGTTGTGATGAGCTTGTCGGAGTTTGGGTCCCATACAGTGCAGGCATACTCCGCAATTGGCCCAACCATTTGCTTTGTAGGCCAGCTCTTTGGTACGGTTGGAGCACACCTTCAAGTTCCTTCTCAAGAAGCCCGGCGTCTTGCTGGGCTTAGCACAGATGTTCTCGATATGCTGAGTGAAGTCCAGCTTAGTCTCCAGCCTGACCCCGAGGTGCTTTGTGGAGATGACTCTCTCCAGTGTCTGGCCATGGAGGGTGTGGTTGGAGAGAAGAGGAGGATGACTTCTGGTGAAGGGCAGCACACTGCACTTGTCTGGGTGGAAGGCCATGTCCCATTTTCTCTCCCATTGTTCCAGGCATTGGAGGTCCTCCTGAAGCTTGTTTGGGTCTTTTGCGCAGGTGATAAACTTGTAGACTGCTGTATCATCAGCAAAAAGTCTTGATGGAGAGGAAATCTTTGTATTTGTCTGGCTTTATTCAAGTTTAAAAGGCTGTGTCAGTCTTGAATAAAAGTTACTCTGTGTTAGGTTTTCTTATGGGAGCAAAAGTTACCCTAATTGTTTATTGTTTACTGTTCCCTGCCTCACTTCTTTCTCAATTTCTTCAGCTTTGAGTTTAGGGTCAGTGATGAGTTTTCCGTTGGTTTTGAGAGCTGCAACACCAGAACTGCTTGAGCGTTGGTGTTTGATGTAAGTAAACAGCTTTTTGATGTGAGGTTTAGAGTCGCCTTGAGGTTTGGAGTCGCTTTCGGAAGTGGAGGGGGGTTGGGTGATGTCCTCCTGGTATTGCCAGTATGACCGGCGCATTTCTGTTTGGATTTTTTCTATTCAGGCTCTTGATTTTTTTGTCTTGTTCAGGTTTGCCAGATTTTTACCATTTACTATAAAGTCTGTCTTTTTTTTACGTATGGTTTTCTTTATTTCATAGGTGGTCCACGCGTATGAAGATTCAGTCGAGGTGTTTTGGTGGGTATGCGCTTCTTCATGCTGTCCAGGAGTGCCAACTTGAAGCACTGCCAGAGGTCTTCTGTAGGCGTGTCGTCAGTCTCCCTGAATTCAACCTGGAGATCAAGCATGTCCTGTTTCATTGCCTCCCACTTGGCTCGTTGGTAGAGGAGGATGGGACGGGCTATATTCTTCAGGGTCTCGGGCCGCGTGGTGCCTAGTCTGGTGGGTTCTTTCACTACTTGTTCCATGCCAGTGTCGCCCAAGAGGTCAACAAAGTCACTGTGGAGCTTTACGTAGCGGGGTTTGGGTTTCATGGTCATATCATGGTCGTAGGACGGAAGGTTGAAGCCGCCAGCAACTAACAGTTGAGCGTTTTTCATCATCGCTGCAGCCCTTGTGATGGAGGTTTCGAACTGGGCCAGGCCATCGGCGTCAGAAACATCTGGTCGATAGAAGCCGCACGGGTAAAGAGGTTGCTGTCTGAAGGTGGTCATCTTGACCCACAGCAGTTCTCCATCCGTGCTAAGTTCTGGGACCTCGGCGCATTGAATGTCATTCCTGACGGCGATGAAGGCGCCGCCGCCATCAGTGTTCCTATCTTTTCTGACGAGTTTGTGGGGTTTGAGGAAAGAATTCTTAACTTAGATTGAAGAATCTAAAAAATGTCTCTGTGCCAAACACTTTGTCAGGTTTTGTACTCTTAGGAGATTAGGTAGTGTTGCCGGCTTGCCTGGCGCTCTAAAAGTTGATGTTCGGGAGGCAGAGAGGTCTATTCTTTTCTTTTCCCATAGTTGCTGTTTCTAGTGGGGGATGATGAGTGGATAGGGTCAAAATCCCCGGTGGCACCAGGAATAGAGTGGATGGAGGAATTGTTTCTTTCTTCTTGCTCTACACCATGTAGATCGAAGAGTGGAGCTATAGTTGGCATTAGCACAAATAACACAGCGCCAGGAAATGTCTTCAAGAGTCTGGTAGGTTTGGGATCCAATCAGCTGGCAGGATGCGTGGACCCAGGTACCACATGATTCACACTCAACGCCTCTGTCATGCCAGGTGGTCGATCACAGACACCACGGGGGGGGGGGGGGGGGGGGGGGGGGGGGGGGGGGGGGGGGGGACTCTTGAATCGTCGCCACTCAAAGTTGACATATTTGCAGAAAGTGAACGGGGGGGGTGGGTGGGTGGGGGTGGGCGTCTTCAGAGGGGGTTGAAATAGGGGATGACAGGGTTCAAACGGGTGACGAATACGCTGGGTAGTAGCCAAGAGAGATGATTTGGTAGAAGCAGATCATCGTGAACGTCACAGCATGAGGAGGATGCAATAGAAGAAGAAGGGTTTGTTTTGATAGGTGAGCTGGAGGCCGCCATCTTGGAAACTCAGTGTGAGGGTTCAAAAAGTAAAAACTAGCCGAATTTTGAACAGTTTTGAATAGAACTCGGAACACAACGGGTCTCACCGTGATCTAGGATGTTAGTGGACTATTGTAAGGCACTTCTGGGATATCTAACAAATGAAAATGTCTAAAATTATACGATTCTTCACGGGAGACAAAAGCCAAAACACGACCACGCACATGTTCTATAATTTCGCCGATGAATATTTATTTCAACAAAGCTAAAGTAAAACGGAAGCAATAATTTTATATGTACACACACACACACACACACACACGAGGGCAGGGTGAAAAAAAAAGCTGAGGCTTATTTTTGACCTTCAATAAAGATAATTATTGACTTGGCTTGACTTCACACACACACACACACACTTTTTTTGTACTCCCAGTTCTTAACGAACAGGGAATACTTTACAATGGTAACGAAGAAATGCTGTCTGTATGTCTGTCCATGGTCAAAATGTGTTCCACCCGCTCCAGACAAAACGTCTGGGCCGATCTTTCAGAAAATTTGTACCTATGTTCATTATGGGTCACGGATAATGTCCGATGTTTTATTTTACCAGAATAGCCGTTACTAACGGCTATAACGGCCAAAATCGGTTTTTCTTCTTTAAGGAATATTTAAGAAAATACTTGTATTCAAGATAAACTAGGAGTACGTTTATATGCTTCGCATCTTTTTTTTTTTTTTTTTTTTTTTTTTTTTTTTTTTTTTGACGAGACTTATTGCAGGGATACATTGTCAGCAAGATTGTCGTGATATTTTCACTTCCTACACCTTTTAAGTACACGACTGACGTGAGTGATGCTGTATACATAGGAGCAGTTGACTGTGGACTAGCATGCCCATTTTGTGACAGTGAATGGCTCTCCTAGCATGGATTACACAGACAGGTCTGTGTAAAAACAGAGCTCAACTTCGGCCCCCACCGACAGATAAGAGGGCGATTTCTCATGGTGTTCTCAACCAGTTCACATAGTGCACTGAAACATGACGTCTATGATGGAGTGACTGAAATGTGGAATGTTCAACCCTTGAGCCCCCAATCATATCAGCATATTGATGATGCTATGTTCTCATGTTTCTCCTTTGTGCTTCTGACTTTATACTATTCATGATGGCAGTTTTGCAATGTTGCTGCTGAACAGAAGAGGAGAGAAACATTGCGACACGTTTCATAGAGGCAAGAGGCTAAAAATTCTTGCGTGTTTATCAACATTTTATGGTACACTCTTGCAGAAACCAGGCCACGACAATGGCAAGAGACTGCTAGGGTCTTTGGTCTGTCTCTGCAGACTACAGAAAATTATCTACAGTTGTAACATCCTCTGACTGATGCACAAAAAATAAATAAAAGTAATAAAGAGCTATTATTCATACATGGAACCGTCGGAAAGCAAACCTTTCTATATCCAGAAGAGCTTCCAGAAGTAGGCACATTTGTTTTAAAGAATTTGTCCATGAAAGCATGCAGAAGTAGACATATTGTTTTGCAGAATTTGTCTTCTGCTGGTTCATGTGCTCGTCTCATATCTTAACACTAGTGGTCATTAGCCACTAACGAACTCTCACAGACATGTAACAAACCACAGTTTTGCCATCAATGTGTGTGCAAGTTTATGTTCATTTCCATCACACCTTCCTCCTCTCTATTAATCAAATCGGCAAAGTAATCTAAATGACTAATGGTCAACTGTAATCATGAAGAAGTTGACAGACAAGAGACAGAAGTCTTGTATCAAAATGACGTGAAAAATAAACAGAAGTCACAACCTTCCTTTATCCATGTGTGTGTGTGTGTGTGTGTGTGTGTGTGTGTGTGTGTGTGTGTGTGTCTGTGCCAGACGAGAGCGAGAAAAAGTGCTTAATGCCTTATTTGACATTTTAACACAATAAAGGGGCCACCTGTAGAGCCAGCATATCCCCACTCATGTTTTATTATCATCTGATAATCTGCCCATAAATCCTTTAGTTCTAATGAACAATTGTGTAGTAGAACAATTTGACGTTTTTCTGACCATACACTTTTCTTCTTCAATATTATAGTTTTAATGTCAAGAAGTGGAAGGGGAAGGAATTTCCGGGTGTCAACTGTACTGTTTCTGCTGCGACAATGTATATAGTGGAAGTTTCGTGTGTATGCTCGCTTTGGTGAAAACATACTTTCATCATCAACAACAAATGACTTCAGAATATGAAGAAAAATGTTTATTCACACACTGACATGCATATGAAGACCATGAAAACCACATAACTTCAATCATCCAAGATAATTTATCACAGATATTTAAAGCAAGCTGTACAGCCCTATTCCCACAAAACATTTTATGTGCGTTTCATTCAACCCTCCTGCGTTTACTACAGTCAAAACCAGCACGCTGGGAATCACTTCAGTTTGTATCTATTAAGCCTAACTTGGCTGTAGGTGTGTCACATGAGGAACAGAATTTTGGATCACAATACACACACTGCAACTGAAACATTCTCATTAAAGTCTGCATGGACCATCAAGTGTTGACGTTAATTTAGACACAACGCTGACTCAACTCACCAGAATTTAGGTTGGTTCAGTTCTTGCAGAAAAAAGGACACTAAAAAAAGAAAAGAAATGCAACAGGTAGAGAATATTGTGGAAGAGAAAGTGTTTGTGTGACAACATGAACAATTTTAAAATGAAAATGTTGAAACAGGCGCTGTGTATGTAAACAAGATGACATGATTGAAAGGATATCAAGTCCAGAGTAATAAAAAAAAACTAGAGCAGCACTGGTAGTAGTAAGTTTTAACAACTTATTGATCCCACTCACACTCTCAGACAACGAAGACTACTTGATTTCATTAGTAATCTTTCTATAAACTGTACTAGAAACTTGATCGACATCAGTTGGCATTTTCAACTGAAAACTCGTAGAGCCAGCTATACTTATTCAGTTGGTGACACTTGGAGATATGTGTGAACTGCCATGCAATGGGCACTTCAGACCTTGAGGCAGGAACACATTTTACCATTCCTTGACCTAGAATTTCCACCAAATTAGACTGTTTTACCAAAAAAATCTCACTATCATACTTCTACCCTGATTACATTACATAACAGGATAGACAACTGCATGCCACCACATACAAGTCGAGCACATGGACTGACACGCACACAACACAAACAAAACAAAAAAACAATTGACCAACACTTAAAAGAAATACACACACACATGAAAACTTCCAAACTGAGATGAGTGAATGCAAGAGGGTTAAAAAGGTCATTTCAAACACACGTAGGAGGCTAAAAAGAAAAAAAAAAAAAAAAAAGAATCATCGAAAAACAAAGGTGCATGAATTCTTGAAAAGCAGGTTCAGTACAGCACAGCACATATCTGTCAGCAAACCAATATACTTATTTTACGTTGCATTGCAATCAAAATCTAATCCAACTAAACAACATTTTGTCAGCAGAGGGCACAAGTTCATAACCGTTCAAACATGTAACTTGAGTTTATTCACCTTGAAATTACTTTTGTCTTGTCTGATCTCTTTTTGTCGAAGAGGCTGGTTTTTATTAAAACACATTTTACCATTCAGCTAACATTAAAAAATTCACAACAATGCTCAAGATATATCTGCATCACTGGATGTTTACCTATCAAAATGAATACTCTTAAATAAATACAGTGAAATCAAAGGAGGTCACCAGTCACTTGCATGAAGCACTATGCAAACCACTGATACAATGAAGTTTCCCAATGAAGACTACCTACAGTTGAACACTTTTTCTTCTGAAAACAGTTATGTCGAAAATTTCCCCAAACATTTAGACTATTTGAATCTGGGGCAATTCTTTCCAGCACTAAAAAAGTTATAGAACTGTTCCTGAGCAGCTGAAGCTCCAGCACTAAAAGTTATAGAACTGTTCCTGAGCAGCTGAAGCTAACGCATGTCAAAGAATCATCTAATCTAAAACCGTCATGTAGCATGAGTAATACCAACTTTGTGATACTTGTGTTTATGTAGGTCATTTTGTATTCTTTGATGAAATTTGGAAACTTGATATGTGTAAATTATGGACCCCTACAAAATATTGGGGAAATGTTATTTACATCTTTTGAATGCAGAGATAATTCATTTTATACAGGAAATGAGTCAAATGATTAACAAACCTGAAGGCCAAGTGTCATGAATGTGCAGCACAACTTTATAATTTCAGT
This sequence comes from Conus betulinus, assembly GCA_016801955.1. Classification (NCBI taxonomy): domain Eukaryota; kingdom Metazoa; phylum Mollusca; class Gastropoda; order Neogastropoda; family Conidae; genus Conus; species Conus betulinus. Next base: position 50,563 of record JADBJO010002802.1, on the reverse strand, counting down.
ACCCTATAAATAGTTCTGGATACATATCAAATAGAAGATCAATTTAATTGCACTGTACAAACAGTGTGTTTGTCACCCAGGCTCTTCACAAGGCCAACAGTGTGCAGGCGGTGATCAATAGTAGAAGTCTTAAGGACCTGCCACCACAGGAAACCCTACACTGTTAACAAGCAGACGAGGAAGACCATGGGGTTGTAGAATTCCACACTGGGTTGAGATTATGACAGGGCTGCACTCTAAACTTCCTTTCATAGTGATCTCAGTATCAACCAGGACTGAGCGATACAGACATCTGTAGCATTGATAGGTGATCAAAGCACCACTGACAAGAGACCTTCTTTGAATTTGAGAACCCACAGGTTACCGAACTCCGAATACCAGCTGTTTAAAGCTAAAAGAAGACCCTCTGTGCATTACAAGCTGGAAAATAAGAACAAAATTGACTTATCACATCTGAAAGTATGAAGTCTGTCACTTTCATTTCACACCTTAAAAACCTGTACATGCAGTTGCGTCAAAGTTCAAGATCCAGGCATGTACAATAACATTTTGTTTTTGACAGCAGTGTAAAGAAACACAGCATTTTACTAAAAAACAAATAGATTATACGCTTCAAGTAAACGTACAGCTTGCATTGAATGAATACCTTCAAATAACTGTGTTATCCACACACACAACACAAACTGGTATTTAAAAAATGGCAAAAGGCCCAGTGTACATAAACAGTCAGGGTACATAAACAGTCACCGTTTGAGTCTATCATCATTTAGATATTTATAACACACCTTTCATACTTAAAAAAAAAAAAAAAAACAGGTGTAAGACCTCACCGCAGAAGTTATCAGTCTTGTTCATTAACACAGTATGCTGATCTCTCATTACTTATATCACATACTCCTTAGTTACATTTAATTAAAAGTATGCATGTCGTCACATGGCAAATTGTTTAGTCCATTCTTTTCCGGTTTGTATAAACTTCTCTGGATTGGACTTGAGAAGTCTCGCAATTTCTGGTACTAAAGGGTCATCTGGATTTGGCTCCGTCAGAAGTGATGAGATTGACAACAGAACTGAAATAACAGAAAAAAACATCATCAGTACACAAATATCCATCTACCAAATCTCCACTAATGCACAGCCAAAGTTCTCAATATAATAGTAGATCTCCTGCCCTGCATACATACCCCATCTGCATACATACCCCATCTACCTCTTAATGATGAACCTTAACAATGAGAAACATTAAAACTGGTGATAGTTTCTATGAAACATGGGTTTGAATTTCAGAGAAATTTCTTGTCTACAAAAAAAATACTATCCAATCTATTGTCTTTAATAATGCAAAATACATGGAAAATATCTTTTTTCGTGATTCACTCAATGGCATTATGATAAAGCTTATGCACTGACACCCTGCCAACACACTGACACCTGCCAAAGATATATAACACAGGTATAATGCTGAATTTTCCTGTTTCTTTTAAAGGGCACTAAGCAAGCTTATATTCAGGGATACTACACTGGTCAATTGCTTGACCTGTTTACCTAAATGCACTTCTTTCCCTTAATCCCGAAACAATGTAGTTTTTTTTTTTTTCTCTTACAGTGTTCATCTGAAACAGGTCAAATTTTGCATCTTTCCCAAGCAAAATAGCAAAAACAACAGTCGCTGCAGGAGATGATCAAACTTCTGACAAATGAATTTGAAGGTAAGCACATATACCTTTCAAGTTTTTCTGCTTTTAATTTTTTGTGGAGTCATCTAAATTAAAAAAAAAAAATCATGGCATGGACCCTTGAAAAATCTAAGTGGAATGTTTAAAAGTAAACAGAATCAACTTTCATTCAAGTCTGTACACTTTTGTCATTTCATTTCCACCTACCGAGTGTTTAAAATCATGGCCAAAGTAGTGTGTTACAACACAGTTATCCAATTTATAGGACTGTTTTCATTAAGTTCAGTATTGTCAAAAATGGGCCCAAACTGTAAAACCTTTCACTGCACAAACATTCCACAACAAAGTCCCTTTGCATGTGTGAACAGAATCAATGAGATTGGCGAGTCATTAGCTCCATTTGAGTTATGTATTTGAACACAAAACAGGTAACTCAAAGCAGAGAATATTTTGCACTACACTCTAACCCCTTATCATAATTATTCAAAACTATGAGCATAAAAGATGGGAGGACAGAAATAACCCCAGAACAGAATGCAGGGTACATTTACCAAAATGAAATCTGTGCACTTTGATGTTAAAATACAAAAAAAAGACTTATATTGAACTTGCAAGGACAAGGTAAGTTCTAAGGTTACAATGCAAGCTGGCGCTTCACTAGCATGTTCTGACGCACTAAGGTTAGAGGAAACTGAGAAAGTAAAAAAATAAAACCATTCTCTCTTTTAAAGATTTGAAAATTACAATATTTTCCAAAGAAATGAGGTACAGCCATGAGACTAATCATTCAGAGTAGTGACACTCGTATGCTTTGAGAATAAAATCATTTGGAAGTAGTAGTACCACATGTACACTTTTAATTTAGTTTTATCACTTCACTAACTTGGATACTGAAATAAAGAAATGGGTTCAACTTAAAATAATAGCAGATTTCCTTGAAAAAAATAGAAAAAAGGTCAATTCTTCATGGTCATACTCAAACCACAACACACTCCTACCAACACACATCATCATCACCTTCAGCAGTCGATCAGTGAAAACCGATGTATAAACTTACCTTTGGAAATGGTGAGCGCTGGAGACCACTGTGACCGCAGTATGTCCAGACAGATGTTGCCATTACTGTTGATATTGGGATGATAAATTTTAGTTGTGAATGCCACCTGAAAGCAACACAAAATGAAAGGTGACCGTAAGCAATACAAAGTAATTTATTACATAAAATTAAACACACACACACACACACACACACACACACACACACACACACACACACACACACACAGATGGCATATATCTTACGTAGGAGGAAGGAAAAAAATCAACTTTTTTTTTCCCGGCCTAAACCAGAATGTAGCAACAATTATGTAAAAGTGTTTAGACAATAATTATGTGCTTCCTGTTTGTTTGGGTTTCTTTTTATTAAAATATACACATGACAGACAGTACAGGCTAGTATTCAGGCACAAAGCCCTTAGTCTGCTTTGGTAAATGTGGATCTGAATTTTCATTTTCCTCTACATTCAATCCATTTAATCCTTGTTTATGTTTCAGCTAACTACTGACTCTCTCTCAAGGCTGTTTAGCCCAACTGAAAAAGTTGAAATCAATTTTTAACAGTTGAGATAAGGGTTTGTGAAGTGTAATTGCCAACGGAAGGAGTAAAATTATCTGATGAAAATGTTCCAAATCAACAAAATTAAATGTTGCAAATCAACTAAATCAGTTTAAAACTGTATCTGATGAATAAGAACTAAGATGGCTTCTTTTATACTTCCTGTATAGTCTGCTGCAACATTTCTCTGATGGGTTCCTACTTTACATAGCAAAACACTGTCATTTCTGTTAGTTTGCATGTGTAGAGCGAAGGGAGAAAATTTGAATGTCAAACATGTGTAGAGCGAAGGGAGAAAATTTGGATGCCAAAATACGATGAGCATAAAAAATTACAAAACCGTTGAAAAAGACCAATGCAATGAATTTGTGCATGATCAGACAGTTCCCGGTCAACTATGGAAACAGAGTTCTTGTTCAAAGTTTTGGTGACAGTGGGGTAACAAAATGAGATGGGGATGTCACAGACATCAGTCACCATAACAATGCTGGTCCTACTATCAAAACCATTTGCGTCTGAAATCACAGAAAACATGATTTCATACCTGAAAAATGAATTTTTTTTGTCATGTAGAAATAAGCACATAATTCACACAATGTTCATCAAACATCTAAAATATATAGCCATTTTCCAATTTCCTATCACTCAGTGCAGCAATGAAAGGCGGCTCATCAGATGTGTCCAATAAAATGTTTTCAGTATTAAACCAATATCATTTCTGACTGAAGATGGTTGTTCTTTATTACCTGTTCTTTTCTTGCAAGTACAAAGACTTACTATGGTTATCAAACAAGCAAAATATATTTGAACAAGATTCGCATGTATTGGTCCTTTTTCTTCTGTGTAAACAAATGCTAGGACAGGTGGTAGGAGTATATCACACAATCAAAATTCAGAGCTTCATAAACAACAAAGTTTCCACCATTATGCTTAAAACAGCACAGACACCATCACAACCTCTCACAGCACCACTGCAAATTATCACAGCCCTTGTATGATCTCCTTACCTTTGGTGGTTTAAACGGGTAGTCCGTTGGAAAATGAATGGTTAAGAAGAACAAACCACCCTGGTATGGACTTTCAGGCTGCACAACAAAACAGGAGACAGTCAGGAAACAACTTGAAACTCTGGGGGCTAAATCCATAAGAATCAAATGCTTACATGTTTCTTATACAGGGCAATTCAGACTTCATGATTTAAAGTCATCATACGTAACAGCTTATAGCTCATTCACAATGTCTACCTCAGCATGGTAGAAGCAATTTACTCTTCAAGGAAACTAGCTCTCACGACACAACCTATTCCAAACACTGCCGCCAGAGAAAAATCTAAAATTGTTACCAGGGCAGTGTATGCTAATTTTTTGACAGTAGGAAGTCAAGTAAACCAAGATTTCTCAACAAAGCCCCATCTAAGAGCCCCCCTCCCTCTCTCCACTGATCTGACAGCTTTCTGGCTTCTTGCAAAAGAATAAATCAAGTCTTGTGATTCTGCCAAAATTCATTATGAAATCTAATTTAAACCATATAGCCCACAGATGATTATTAGCACATGAAGAGACCTCTGCAAAATAATTCAGTAAGTCACCAAGTGGTAATACCCTGTTCAACATTTTTCTCCCCATGTTTTTCTAGGTTCAAAAAGTATACTCTGTTAGTGTTTCTGTATGATCTAGAACATATTTAAGCCAGTTCTTGTTGACCTCTTAAAGCAGTATAAAAAGTACTTTCTTTATGGAGGAGCGAACGAAAAACTTGATGAAATTGAAAGTAAGATAATGAATGCCCATCTCCCCTTCCTCCAAAGCTTCGCATAAGCAAAACCACAAAACATGATTGAGCTGAATGAATAAACATAAAATACTTACGGGTCCCATGATTGTTGCTTGCCAACGAAACACTGAAACAGGAAAAATATCTCATGCTGTAATTTGTTTTCCCAAAACAAAACTTTGTTGTTTTCTTCTTTGACTGTTAAAGATGTTTTTAAAAGACCTGAGAATCCTGACAATATCCATTACGTCAAACTATGTAAACATAACCTTTTGGTAGCATAATGCCAAAAGAATCTGGCGTTTCTGGTATACAGCTTCAGAGTTGGATTTCCAACCAACTTAACCCTCCTTGTTTCTTTCTCTCTTGCTCATTAGTCATCATTATAACATAACAAAAGGTGCACACTCTACTTATTTCACATGGAAAACAAGGTCATTATCGTCACAAAAATTATAAACAAATTTTACTTATGTGAATACAAAACGAAAAACACAACAAGGCTGATTTCAAAACGGTGTGACTACTTGTAAAAATTGAAACATGAGCAAAAACAGAATTACTAGGCTGCAAAACGAATGATCGAACAAATAACAAAACAGTTCAGTTTTTGCTCTAAAAACAAAACAAACAAACAAAAAAAACTTATGTGATATTTCAAGTTAATACACTGCTGTGTTTACTTTTGGCTGGTTTGTTACACAGCACTAAAAGGGAAAAATATACTTACTGTCCTCTCCAACTGGTCCTGCAGAGCATGATGGAGGGGGATCTTTATCAAGGTCTTTCATTTCCTGCACAAAATTAAAAATGTATAGCTAGCTATTCAACAATCTATCAAAGTCACTTTATGGACGTAACTTCCCTCATTCAATGTTTCATCAAAACTGTTATTTCTTTTTTTCTAACTGAGAGATTAAGGTAACTCAATTATAAGGATCTGTCATACTGGTCAATACATAACAGTAGCACCTTTTTTTCAGTTATGTAAATCTTTGATATAATAGTTAGGTCAAAATTTCACATTTTCAAAACATGAACACTCTCCAAATTAGAATTAGCATCAATCAGTTGAACTACTGTGCCATCCCACATGACATATGCAGTAAAATAGCACAATTCACTGTACAAATGACAAACTAGCTGCTGCACTAAATTCAGCTCACCTCGTAAATTTTTTTCTGTGATTGGCACATAACGCTGATTTTGATTATGTCAATATGTGTGTTGCTTTAAATCGATAGTTTGAAAAAATTGCAATAGTGAGGGTGGGAGTGGGGATGGATGTATAGTCTATATGAACTGTGCAGTGTTCTCTGTCCAGATGATTCCAGGCTACAAGAATCCATGGGAAGAAAGACTGTACAAAGTGGTCTTACACCAACTAAACTAGGCACTGTGTTAGTGTGTAGCAGCTGTTATTATCTCTGATATGACTGTCTACTGGGTTATTAGTTTGATAGTCTGCAGTTGAAGATATGGTATCAATGAGTCATCCACTAATCTTCATTTCTGGGGTGTTGGGAACTGATCAGGACCAACTGCTGCAACCAACCCCTCAATCACCCTGTTAAAAATCAGTGGAGAGTTCATGTGTATAGAAGCCCTGTGATAAAGCCATTGGTCACAGACCTGTAGTCTTTGGCTGTTAAGTGGAATGCTGCTCCCTGAATGCATGCCAGCTTGCCAATATAAATAAATACACACAATGATTGTGGAACGGGTCATGATCAAGTACTGGTTGAACTAAAGCCAGCATTGTAATTGAAGGCAGTAGGCAGCGTCTAGGGTTACCGTGGAAAAATCCTAGGATGGGTTTTTGTGTGTGTTGTTGTTGTTGTTTTTTAGAGGGGGAGGGGCTGTGACACCTTCAATGTGATTGAGCCAGCTCAGTTTTTTTTTTCTGAAATCTAAATTTCAGGTAAAGGTTGTAGAAAATCCTGGCGAAATTAACTGGTTTTCATTCCTTTAATCTTGTGCTAGTTGCAGCTCCCTTTGCATATCATGATAGGGCAAAGGCCACTGACTTAAGCTCACCAGTCTTCAGTTCTACCAGATTCCAGGTGTAGCTCATTCTTATATCAGCCATGAGGCTCAATGGCTGGCCTCTTCTTTCTTGCTTTTGGGATTTCTGGCATGTGCTTCTCTGGTGTAATAAGATTCTGATTTTAGCAGTATAAGCCACAATCTTCTTCCATTTTATCTTCTGCTGGCCTTTACTGTGTGTCTGGTTCCAAAGAATTATGTTGCTAATGATGTATCCCTGTACGTCTATGAGCTCCTGAGGATCTTCTTCACAAGCATGTGTTTAATGAAAATATGTGCTTCGTTGATGATGGTTTGGGCTATCCTCCATGTCTCAGCTTCATACAATTCATAAAAAGAACATGAAATCCCTAAACTTTAGTTCCTGGTCATGGCACTCCTGACAACCCACGTCCTCGTCATGATTTCGGCAATGATTATTTCATGCGCCGATGATGATCAAGAGTGACCGAATTTAATTCTGTGTGTCCTATACACCCTCCAGTCTGTAAAAAATAGATCTATTACAGATAGACTAATGATTCTCTACTCCCCCCCCCCCCCCCCCCCCCCCCCCCCCCCCCCCCCCCCCCCTGTCCATCTGACCCTTTCTGTGTTTCAGTTAGTTTTCAATCAAAAGTTTAGAGACTTGTCTCAAACAACAATGTGAAAATGTCATTAAAACATACCAAACAAAACAAACGCCTCGATATTCCATAACAGTCACTATGAAACTTACCTTATGGAGTCTTCTCAAAGCCATTCTGTCTTCTTGAGTTCTTCAAACTTTAAACGTCGAGTTCCGCTTGCAGCCTGCTGTCTCCTCGGAAGTCTTCTGACCGAATGACGAAAGACTAGCTCCCTTAGGGTCTTTTACGCATGTTCTTACAGCACCACAAGCCGCAATTCCGGTCATGTGACATGGCAATGACTCAGCTTTGGGCTATTTTAAGCCGTGACTTAAAAGTTGCGAAAAACACTCCAAGTAATGCTGACGTAAAAAGCTCGTCAGCACAGCTTATGTGCTAATCCTTTCATATAATCTTCCGTTTTTTCTGAAAAAATCCAAACACTATAGTTAATTTCAATGGAGGTCGTTTGCCCGCCAGACTTAAATGGAAATCATGTATAATCCTGCAATGTGTGGGGCCTGTGCCAAGAATATGATCGTTTGATGTTAACTGTTGTTTGTGGTGATTGTTGCTTTGCTGACTGCTTACCTCCTTTAAACTCAAATATTGACATCTGGTGGAAAATCAGTAGGCTTACTTCATGAAGGCTTCTCAGTATCTGAACTGTCGTATGTTATGAACTTGTTTCATAGTGAGTGTTACCATTGAGTCTCGATATGAGCACAAGCTTAGCAGACCCACATTTCCACTATCCCCACCCTCCCTTCTCCCTATTTTTTCTTCTTTTTTTTTTTTGTAAACAGCTTTGTTGGTGTCTTAACGGTTTGACGTAAAATAAATTATGACGGAGCAGCACAGTTCACCCGATACAGGAATCTCCTTCCTCTCCCCCCCCCCCCCCCCCCCCCCCCCCCCCCCCAAAGTAAAATTAATGTGCGTGTTCAGACAAAGTGTGAATTAGATCAGGGATCTCAATCCTAACTGGTGAACTGTTGAATGTTAGAAAAAAAAGAGAAAGAAAATCCTGTCGCTTCTTATTAGACAAAAGTATTGATATCAAAGGTGTCATGATGAGATGACAAGAGGTCCTCCTGTCGCAATCGCAGATGATACCCATATATGTCTCGATGGTACAGGAAAGTCGTTCAAAGAAACCATAAAGGTATTGAGACTTTTTGCCCAAATGTCTGGACTAAGAATTAATAATGAAAATAAATGTTGTGTGGTTTGGAAGTATGAAGCATTCAAATGTGAGATATATGCGTGATGAAAACTTTCGCCGGAATCCTGGATTTTTTTAAATATTGGGTATACAGTTTTGTGTGGACATTAGATGAATAAAGATATAAATTTGAGGGCATATCGAATGACATTAAAAGGGTACTGGGTAGATGGAGTAAGAGAGACCTTTCTCCTTTAGGTAAGAAAACAGTATTGAAACACTGATTATGTCTAAACTAACTCGTCTTTTGACAAATCTACCAGATCCCCCAGTAAATTTTGTTAAAGAACTACAGACAGCTTTGTTCTCCTTCTCATGGAGCAATAAACCAGCCAAGATAAAAAGAAGTGTAGTGTGTGTAAACCATATGTTGATGGTGGATTGCAGATGGTTGACTTACATGCTTATATTATTACTTCATTTAAAGTATCCTGGCTTAAAAGGCTAACTTTTGAAGGAAGTCTGCAAACCTTTGTATATGCCTTATTTCCTAATTTTGTGAATTTGTCAAAACTGGGAGAAGAATATACATGTACATGTTTGTTTGAAAAGTTGTAAGATTTTTTTTTGGACAGACGTGCTGAAGCGCTACAAACATCTGTACATGCAATGCCCCCTCACCGAAGCCTGCAAAATTTTTGGCCGAGTGCAGTACATTACAACAAGCACATACTAAGAGACAGGCATGTAGTATTCATTAAAAAATGGGTTGAGGAAAATATTTTATTTATTCACCAATCGTATAATTTAAATGATAATAAATTCCTTACCTCTAGAGAATTTAAGGAACTTTATCCAAATATCAGGCGAACAAACTTTCTTCTGTATAACGGCATATCAACGCTATCTTGGAATACCAACAAGAATGTAGAATTGGGATTGATTCTAGATGTAGTGTAAAAGATACTAAAACTTGTAAAGTAATCAAAGAAGGAGGCAAAAGTTTCCAGGTAATGCTTACAAGATCAGAGGTTCATCCTACTGCAGTCTTAAAATGGAACGAAATCTATAACGATTTAAACTGGTTTGAAATTTTCAAACAGTGTGTCATAAGTGTCATGATGTAAAACTGAGATGGTTCCAGGTGAGAATACTACATCGCCTCTTAAACACTAGAAAATATCTGTACGCCTGTAAAATTGTAGGGGACCCTGTATGTAATCTCTGTCAAACAGAAATCCAAACGATACAACACTTATGGGGCTGTAGTATTGTCCAAAAGTTTTGGATTGATCTTAACCTTATGTTGTCCAGCAACTGTCAGCATGATGTCGTTTGACATTCTCAGAAACATTGTATTTGGACGTAAAGGAGTCAAAACAGATTTTGGTCTTAATTACATCCTATTGCTTGCAAATGTTTACATTTAAAAGGTTTACATGAAAAATGCAATGCCCAATACACAAGGCTTTCTTGGTGTATTGAAACAAAGATATGCAGATCTTAAGTACATGCACTTTTGGAAGGCACATTGCCTCTCTTTAATGACCAGTGGGCATTATATCAAACACTAATTTTATAAAGCTTTTCTTCATTGGTGAATGGAGAGTGACGCCTCTGGTGGACACCTATGCCAGGGTGGATTGTTGCATGTACCGCCAGTCTTTATCCCACTAGAAATACGCTCCATTGAATATTAAAAAGAGCCTTCTTCATAAGTACACTACGTGAAGATCTAACATTGTTACTTCTATGTACAACTGGTACTGGTACTTTGTTGAATTTATTTATTTAGTTATTTATTTACTTTTCTTTTTTATTTATCAGTATCTTTGCTATTTATTAACGCTATTTTTTTTAATTGTCAGAATCATATATATAATGTGTTGGCTCGACAGTAGTTGCTGATGTTGTTACTGCTTTTAATCATGATAACACACCACGCCTGACTTGTTGATGTGAGTTAACTCCTTCTTCCTTATTTTAAGGATGGGTAGCAACTCTATTTCTTGTGCAGTCTTGGCCACACCTTCGCACGGTTCTTCTGTTTTTCGCTTTCGTTTATGGAAGGACGGAGGACATAAGGGAGGTGCCACACAACACCTACTTCTCCCTTTCTTCTGTAGTCGAAGGGAGGGAGGCAACATTATCTCACTCTTTTGTCTGGTCGCTCCTCAAAACCTTCTGTAGTCGAAGGGAGGGAGGCAACATTATCTCACCTCTTTTGTCTGGTCGCTCCTCAAAACCTAGACCCTTCTGGTTTGTTTGTTTTGTTTTTTGTTTGCTTGTTTTCTTTTTCCCGCCTATGGAAAGGTGGTGGATATTTGAGGAAGAGGCCACATCTGTATGCTGCTGGTCTGACATTGCGGTGCCGTGGCTGTGTTCTGCTGACCGATCAGCAGACCGGCCTATCCAGTAGTTAGCTTGTTGGTTGGTTGGCTGGGCTGGGCTGTGGTGTCGGGCTTTACCTTTCCAGTCCCTCAAAACTCTTAATCTGAAAGTCCTAAATAGAAGTGATATAATTATGATCTGTAGAAAATCATAATGGTGTGAATTTATATGATGTGAAGTTATATGGTTTTAAATATTTGTGATAATAATGTGATTGATTTTTCATATTGACATCATAAGTGGTGATATTATTATTATTAATCTTTTTTTTCTAATATTATTTTATCTATTTATTTATCATCCCCCTTTTTTCCTTTCTGAAAGAAATCTATGAATGTGTGTGCATGCTGATCCCGGTGGTACTGTCTGGGGGGGCTTGGGGGCTCATATCCAATATTCATATTCAAGAATGTCTCTAAAACATTATTGAAACAATGGATGGGAGTTCCGGAAGCCAACTGGACCGTGCCCTCGGAGAAAGCACAAATAGAAAATGGCAAACAGCATACATGTATCGGGAAAACAGACTTAAAGTAAGTGGAACAAATGGGAGTGAAAGAAGGACGGAAAGTAATTTCCTGAATGCTACGCTGTGGGTATTAAATGAAAAGACAAAGAGTGAAAGTGAAAAGGGCAAAAGTCTGAATGCAAATAGCACCATCCATATACAGTATATTAAGGACGTTGAGGTTCTTTTGAAATTTATATCTCTCCGTGTGCCCACCAACCTAGCAACTGACAATGGTATACAGTTGTGTATGTGTGTGTGTGTGATCTTTTTGTTAGCTTCTTTTTGTGTTTGTTTGTTTGCGATTGAGTACACTTTTTGAGGATTTCTTAACTATTGAAATATTTGCTCCAAAATTTAATACATTTATTTTCTTCTATTATTGCTCATCCTTTTTGTGCACTAAAAAAAAGAAAAAAACAAAACAAAACAAAAAAAAAAAACCTTCATAGATGGACCATATAAAACATATATCTTTACAATACTGAAATGAACTTTCATTCACTCACAGATCATTAGATTGTGATACATGAAACTCTTTATTCAGTCTTAGACAAACAAGAGGTTTATAGCATTATTATCAGCAAATTCTTAGATACAAATTTGATTGATATGTACATCACGAGTTTAAAACAAGCATATGTTGTAGACAGAGACTGAAAGTGAGAAGAATTTTTGGCTGTTTTATGATTTAACATGTGTTCATATACGTTTACCATGATCTTGCTGATGGAATTAAAAAGATTAATTTAAAAAAAAAACCCATTCATATATGGAGAGAGAGAGAGAGTAGGAACTTGTTCTTTTTAAAAGGACAGCGCCTTTCTTATCTTCATGTGTAGTTTAAAATGTGTTACGTTGAGGTGGGATGGAGTGGGGGTGGGGGGTAATTTCATCCTATTTTAGCCACAAAGAGGGCAGTTTCATCCCATTTTACCATAAAATAACTATCATGTCAGAATGGGTTTAATCTTCTGAGATTTCATTACTGACTCTCATTTATTTTGTCGTTAAATATGGTTCTGAAAGATTTCAAGCTCCCCCTTTTTTCGTTTTAAAATTAAATGAAAATTGAAAAAGGAAAAATGTACATGTTGGCATTCATTTTTTCACTACTAACATTAGTACTCATGGTACTCAATTCTCCCTCTTCCCTTCAAACTATGTGCTTGCATACATTTTTTTTTTTTTTTTTGCGGTTACACTCATCCACTCCCTCCCCCTTCTCCCAACTTTCATTTCATATCTTATATTTGAATCATCTGTGTATAAACTTATTTTCTTAGCTAGTCCTTGTGTACACTGTGTATGACTTGAACCACAAGAGATGAATGTAGAGAAGTATATTGAAAATTGTCTGCGTTTGCAATAAAGTGTTCAGGTAGTAAAGCACGAGCGGGGTATATGTAAGCAACGCCCCATCAAGTCCAAACTGTCCCCTGCCCTGTATCTCTACACCGATAGTTTAGGACAGCCGTAACTGTCTGGGAACATGAAGGGATGGAGGAGGGGACGCCAGGGAAGGAGCGGGGAATAACAGATTAACAAATATTGTGTGTGGAGGGAGAGAAGTAGTAGTCACAGTCGCGACTAGTAGTACTCCCGTGCGACAGTCTGGGCTGCCGCCGCCTGTCCAGGTGGGTGCTCCCCGAATATGTGTGTGTGTGTGTTTGTGTGCGTGCGCGCGTGTGTGTGAGTGTGTGTGTGTGAACGAGAGAGAGAGAGAGAGAGAGAGAGAGAGAGATGGCACTGGCAGACAGATGGACAGAGAGACCAAAATGTAAATCACCTGACTTCCATTCTACCCTTTGGCCTCATGTCCCCTAACCTCCTTCCTGACAATACACAAATGCACACACACGCATGCGCGCACGCACACACACACACTTGAAGTGGTTCATTTGCCACTGCAGTAGGCGCATTACCGAAAGTAGAACAACCAACCAAAAACAGCAACACTAAAAACGATGAAATTTGAAGAAACTGAATCAGCTATGACTTAGGAATGAGAAGGACATGCACACTAACTGTACAAACAAGGAACTTATACGCCTACAGGGTCTCAATGCCAAATGTCCAAAACTCAACGTACCATCCGCAGAACAGAACGGGAGAATTAAGATGAGAAAACATTCCACAAACTGGATGCACTAACAATAAACGTACATCAGAGCACAAACAGCCATATTTGGAGACATTGCACCCAAGAACCATAAGGATACTTATGGAATGAAACAGTCACCAAAGACAGACTCCTCCTAAAAAAAAAAAAATCCAGACACCAGGAAGGCTTGATGAATAACATTAAAATTTTGGAAGAGAAAGAAAACTACCAAATAACAGACCGATGAAGGCTGTGTCAGCTGAAAAGAAAGGGCTTGAGAAACTCTGGCTTGACTTATTCCTTTGGGCTCCTCCAAGAGAGCATAGGGCCGCTTCCACATCTCTCGTCAAGGGACCCAGTTCTGTGCAGCTTCTTTCAGTTGCGTCTAAGTCAGTCCAGTAGCCCGTGCCTGGTGCTAGATTGATCTGTGTCCAGATGTGCTTTGGCCTTCCAACTCTTCTCATCACCCTTCCAATCAATGGCCTTGTGACGTTGTTAGCTAGTTTACTTAAAGTATGTCCAATCCATCTCGTTTCTTCTGGTTTTGGTTGATGGAACTGGTTTGTTTTTTCCTACAGGTTGGCGTTGGAGATCTTCTTAGGCCACTTGATGTCAGGCTGTGGTGTAGACATCTTTGAACGAGTGTCCAAAGCCTGTTGCTGATGCTCACTCTCCATGTCTCATATCCATATATTAGAGGACTGCCTTCATTGAAGATTCTGATTTGTTGAGGAACAGTGCCCTGGAGTTCTCCATGGGTCGCAGGATGCTGAATGTATGCCATGCTTTGCTTATTCTGTTCTTGATGTCCTCATCGGTGCTGCTATCAATGGCTCCCATGGGATGTGAAGCAGTCTGTCTCGCCAATGTTCCCTCCCTTAAGTTGAACAAGGAGCTCTTGTTTTGTTGTCGATCCTCATCACCTCCATCTTTTTCTTGTTGATCTTCAGACCAGTTTTCTCTGCTTCTTCAGATAGCTTTGTCAGTTTTGGCTGTGCGTGATTTTATCTGTGGAAAAGGAGGCTGACATTGTCTGTAAAGTTGAAGTCTTCAGGTTATTTAGTGCGGGTCCATTGGATGCCTGTATTATTGTCCATAGCAGTTCTTTGCATGGTTCAGTTGATGACTATTAGCAATGTTGTTATGACAGTATACACCCTTGCCTCACCCAAGTCTTCACTGCGAGAAGGTTGTTTAACTTTCCGTTGTGCATGACTTGGCAGGTGGAGTCCTCATACAACTGCTGGATGATGCTGATAAATTTATGAGATATTACATAATAAATCAACTTCCAGATGGTCTCTCTGTTCATGGTGTTGAATGCTTTCTCAAAATCCAACTTTGTAAATAGAGGACTGCCATTTATTGAACTGCTCAATAAGGATGCATTTAGTGGCGATGTTGTCTGTGCCTGATCTGTCCTGACGGAATCCTGCCTGTTTTGTTCTGCCTCTTGTCCAAGACCTCCTTCAGTCTCTCCAGAACGATTCTAATCAGGACATTACTGGGAACAAAAAGGAGCATGAATCCCTTCCAACATGTAGCTTAAACTGGCAGTTTGTTTTGACGTGTTTCTGCTCCTGTATTTTTTGCAGAAAGGGCTGAAGCATTTCCATTGATGTTACTGGACCTGCCATGAGTGCCCGAGTCTCTGGACCCATGCCTCTTGGCCTTATTGACTTCAGATTTGGTTGATGGAAAGACAGTCTCACGAAGCAGGCGGTCTGTCAGGAACTATTGGTAGAGATGGTTGGCTTAAGATTTCCCAAGTGTTCCTTCCAGCGACATTTCTGTTCTGCCTCATTTGTGTCTCATTTGCCTGCTTGCTTGGGTTTATTTTTCCTTGACAGATTTTGTATTATTTCATACAGTCTTTTCTGTTTTTCTTGCTGCTTGTTCTGTCGTCACTTACACACCATCTCTTGCACTCTTCTTCAGTTGACAGTTGACTTCAATGTACTGTGCTCCATGGTCTGCTTTTGGTTTTTGGTCTTGACACCAATTGCCTTCTATTTCAGCCAATGTTTCAAGTGTCTTCCATACTTTGTGCTCTCTCTTTTTCACCTTCTTTCCTCAGACAAGGATGCAAGCAGTCTTCCAGTTTGCTTTATTTGTCTCCTATGGTTTCCAGCAATTTCTTCAATCAAGCATGCTGGGATCTGACAGGTTATCAGTCGCCACTATCCACTCTCTCTCTCTCTCAGACACAAACACGCCCCCACATTCCTTAATGCTGTCAGTTTATATCATTTTTCGATGCCCGTCCTTAGCTGCTTTCCCCTTTCACTTCTCTTCCCCATGTCTGTCTGTTTGACTTCGTTCCATGCCACCATGCTGATAGCAACATGATGCTCCTGCACGGCTTGAGTATTTCATTTGCTGCCCATGCCACTGCAAAGGACACCAACATTCATAACACTCTCTCTTGCATTTCTTGAGCTCATGTCACACACATGGTAGACCATGTAACTTCAGGCGTCAGCATCACTGTTAAGATCCGAGAGATTCATGTTTGGTCCAAACTGCACTATGTCACAACACATAGGTTAAGACGTCTCTGCCTTCTTTCAGATAACTAAACCTCCCTTCCATAATAAATCCCATTGGCTGTCATGTACCTCTGATAATTTGCCAATTAGACACACCTCAAGAAACATGACCGTTAGCTTTACTTCTTAAAGGCCAGATCAAAATCCACCTCCCAAATTTACAGATCCACCGTAGGCTGCAAGACTGAAAGCAGCCATTTGCAGAGTGTAAAACTGAACACTGGTGCATGCCAGAGAGGGGAGTGTTTATCTGACATACTCTGAGATAGTGACTTGTTTCACTGATCATCCCATGAGAAGAATAAATGGAATCTAGTTTCTAAGTCTTCAGAGTGAGCATTGTTGGTATAAATGCCTTAAAATTTAACAGGATTTGTATATATGCCTTATAATTTAACAGGATAACTTTATGCTGGCACTTGGTAAAATCTGTAAAGATGATGTAGGAACAGTGTTGATTGTCTAAATGCTTTGTAGTAAATGGTAAATCTGTTCAGATGATTTACGAATAGTGTTGATTGACTAAAATGCTTCTAAGTAAGTGACTCTGATTAAGCTTGGACATGTCTTTCATAACTCCATCTGAGTATTTCTGACCCCCCCCCCCTCCCCCCGACACCTCAGATATTTCAAGCCAGTATTCTGTTCTAGACGAAACTGTTCTAGACGAAATATGCTTCCTAAGGGATAATGGAATACTTAAATAGCATGCATGATGCCTACGTTTTGATCAACATTTTGCATGTGTGTGTGTGTGTGCGTGTGCGTGTGTGCGTGTGTGTGTGTGTGTGTGCGTGTGCCCACGCGCGCTGATGCATGCTGTATTTTAGATCATAATTAGTTAAAAATGTAAAACCCCCAGCAGCCTATGTTGTTAGGATGGGTGCCAACTGTCATTACTACTATGAATATCATAACTGTCAACACACATGTACATACACACAAACATATCAGTCAATCAAACCATGGTATGCAGCATTGAATCAGACTTTTATACCATTGGTAAGCATGCAAAACTTCAAGCACTGTTTGAAGATCCTAAAGCTGCACTTGAATGATCTGACAAACCGTTTGCCAGATGGTCACTTTATAATGCATCACATTAAATCAAAATTTTGTACATGAAAATATCTGTCCAGACAAAATTTTCTGATGTTAGTATACAAGGAACATTCATTGGATGCAATTAAATCTGTTCACCTTTGTTAAAAACTAAATAACCACAGCCCTTCTCCCAATAACAGAACACTACCACTTCAAAAATTCCATCACAAATCAATGTCTCTATCTTGGAAAACATGCTGATAAGAAAATATTTGCCAACATTACAAAAAAAAAAAAAAAAAACAAACTTCTGAATGCTTTAACTCACACACATCTTTCATCCATTCTTTTCTTTAATAAAAAGAAAAAAGTCTCAGTTCAGATATGTAGTGCATCAATGATTACAACTGCAGTTCATGGACACTGATGGTAAGGGAAGCAAACCATGACTTCATGGTAACACAGAAGCAAACCATGACCACCATGGGTAAACAATCATGCTTCCTGCTGCTGGCAGGCTGTGTTGGTTCTGTGCCAGAATAGGTATGATACATACTGTTCGGTATTCTCCAGACTCAAACCCTGAAACATTAATAGAAAATGCGTAAATTCAGAATGAATGGCCCAAACCTCTCCCTCGAGAAGCTAGTGGGCCAAAAGCATAATTCAAAAGGTTATGGTTAAAGTTCACATTGATACTGGGTGCAGTGAATTTTCAGAAGTTCACCACATTTAGGGCACAGCATGATGAAAGACACTGCTCATCCTTCTTCTGGCACCTTTAACCTGCCCAGAACTGAATCAGGTACCCGTTTACTGTTGCATGGACAGAGAGGGGTTTCAAGCCAAAGAAAATCTGACCCCAAGAGTGGTTTGAACTCATGACTATCTGCTCCACAGAGAAATGCTGCTCATCTAAGCATGGGTCAGCAGCATGATACCAAACACAAATAATGCAGCAGCAAACCAACAAACACTGATATAAAACAAACATCAAAAAAAAACAAATGCCAGAATACTCACACTGCTTGAAGCATTTTTACATGGCTATTAACCACATTTTGCGAACAAAAATAAACCTAGATCAGCATCATTACAATCCTTAAGAACATGTTAACAGTCACTAAGAAAGAGTTACTCTACATTAATGGCCTCTACTATATGATGCAGACTATTTTTTTTTAGTTTTCTTTGACTGCTCCAAAAATCTTACTTTCACTAAAGTTAACAAATCAGTCTTTACATCATCGAGCGCACACAATTCTCACACTTCTGGGTGTCGACAACTGTCATTTTGAATGGAAGCTATGGCTGCAACAGAACTGTACAAGTCATCCAAAGTTATCTACTACTTGCAAGTTTTGTGCATACAATGCCTCTGACATTGTGTTTTGTTGATCTTCCACAAACCATACATGTGGAATGTACAGTTCAGCCCCCAGGTTATAACAACTGCCAGATAAAACTGAAGCACAGCAGGACGAATAGAGGGAGAATACGATCAGAAAAAGCCATGGACTTTGTGGCTAAATAAGCAAAAAAAAAAAAAAAAAAAAAAAGCAAGTGCATCAGCAATGAAAATGCAAGTGACTTGACATAGAAAAAAACACATCTATCAAACTGAAAGAAAAATACAAGACTATTCGTGTGTGTTTGATCATAGCAAAGCTAAAGAACGCACATCTTGTCCTGAATTTGAGAAGATAAGTGACTGCTTTCTTTGTTTTTTCATTGTCCTGACTGTTGTATAATATCATGCCTGAAGAAGACCTAAGAGGTCAAAATGTGTCATGTTTTGTCTTGCAATTTGTTTGTGCTCTTTGTTGGTCGGATAAACTATAACTTTTCTTTAAAAGATTTGTTTCATTTTCCACCTGCAGTCACCTCACCTTGAAACTAAAGCTAAGAGTGTTACTGGCAGCAAGCTAGCTGTCATGAGAAGCACATACAAGCTATGTCATCGTTATCTCCTCATGGCACAGGCTGTTGACAACAGTCCACTAGCACTGTCTGTTTTGGGTTTTTTTTCCAGTTCTCTCCAGTTTACCTGTTCATGTTTTGGAAAAAAAATGCAAATGCTAAGATTCCCTTCTGAGTATGACCATGTCATAAGCAGAAAATGTCCCAGTAATCATGGGGAGGGCAATATTTAGATACAATGCTCAAAGTTGTGAACTTACCTTGTGAATATGCTGGCTAGATCCTCTCAAATGTTGCCAGTCCATTAACTCTGCCATGGACAGGTTACGAACCTGAAATGATCCCACATAAAAAAAACCAATGATGATTTTCTGTAGAGTAAGATGTGCCGAAGAAAAATGAGACGGGCGTATGGCCATTTTCTGTCCTGCACAAAATGTTGATAGTGTTCTGCCACTCACAGCATGTGAGGTTTATATCTTAGCATCAGTGCCGGTGGCATATGCCATTTTAGTGACTGAAACAGTCCAAATCTGAGTATTTTGAAGTGAACAGTTTATGGAAATGGCACTTTGTGGCTGACCTGCATATAACAACCATTACGTATCACACTGCATAATTCCTGCTATGTTTTTCATCATGCTTGATGACAAAAGATGATGCATGCAGGAGTAACAGGTTCAACAGAATATTGCTGTGTCATGCAACTTGCTGACAATAGCCATGCTCACCACAAAGATAGAAACCAAACAAGGGAAAAACTTGTATTTGCGCACGATTTGCAAGTGTGCACTCTGTGACACTCTGTCAGTCATGGTGGCTGTGATGATGCAAGTGAGTGAACAAGCATACATATACATCTGCACAGTATCACTTTTGTAAAATATGGTGGGCTCAACAAATTTCAGTTTGTCCCTAATTCTTACATCATCAGTTCTTGGTGTAAAGATTTAGGGGTAAACATGTCTGTGCAAAGTCCCCCCTTGTCACAATACAACTGTTTTCTCCATTATGAGTAATCAGCTCTCAAACTGAAGCAACAAGAAAGCATTTGTTTTCCACAGCTTGTATGCTTTTCATCATCATGATGGCATCTGTGATTTTAATGATCCAACAGATAGTTTGAAAAGTCATTGCATTGGTTTTATTTTCAGGTCTGGGAGTTTGATGTGCTACCTTTACGTTGCACCTATATTATGAAAGTAATAGTGAATCATCCCCAACTTTCAACTTATGGAAAGCAGACAGAACTGTGTGGGTTGGAAGCTGCTGTGAATAACATTTGAAGGCATTTTTGACTGAAGTGTGATGCTAGTCTATTCCCAGTGTAGACATTCCTGCCCAAGAATTTTTCTCACACACTGATCAGGAGACAAATGTCTGGTCTACACAATCTTTAAGAGACAAAAAAAAGTACGAACCAACCCAAATATCATGAAGAATCACAATCCCATCTGATACAATAATGTTCAAGTTGGGTAACATCCTATCGTTCAGAATACTGTTCTGCTTGATTCATACTGCCTGAAATCACCTGTGTTTGAGGTCTGAATTGTATTTCATCCCTACCCTCTCCGCCAGATAAATCACTTAAAACTGATCTTTAAATCAAAGAAAATCACCTACGTAATTTATGCAAAACTAGATTGTCTTAATCTGCACTGAAATCTATCAAAAAATAAAAAACAATACTGGAAACCTTTCTGACCAAAATGCTTCTTTGAAAACAAAAAGTGTGCTTTCTGCACAAATGCAACTGAGGAGAACATCTCGGTGAAGATTACATTAAATCCTTAAAAGTCTGGTTACAAAAGGAAGAGAGTCTTCATTGAAAGATAAATCAAGTGTAAAAAAGACCAAAGTGTTCCAGAAAAAAAGAAAGTTCTGTAAATGGTATGGTGATAAATTAGAGACTAACAAAGACTATAATGTTGATTTAAAAAGTCTTTACAGGGAGGAAAGCTTTCTTTGGAAAGAATCCAGTACCAACAGAGACTAAAATGTTAGAGATATTAACAAGTCTTTACAGGGGAGGAAGTCCTTACTAGGGGAGTAAATCTAGCATAAAAAAAAGATAAGAAAAAAGAAATCTGAAAAGCAAAGGAGGAAAACAAATCTAAAAATTTTCCAGAAAAAAAAGGAATGTTACTACTAAAAGTGATGTTGTTATACGCTGACTGTCCAAACAAATGCCTCATCTCCCTTCACTTCGAGCTCACTGCGGGAGATCACTCAGAAGCGCTCAATTTAGAACTTTTATGGGAATCCTGATGCATGGTGATGTTCATGCGCCCCAGTCTGGCAATCAATTCATTTACTTTATGTTATTTACCATCATTTCACACACCCTCCCTTTCTTTTTTCTCCCCCCCCCCCCTTGTTTCCATCTGGTGGACATTTTCAACTTGAAGACGAAGAGGAGAAGTGCAGCAAAGTGGCTACATGCTCTTCTTGTCACTGTCCTAAATATTGTGTGTTTTTTTCGCCTGAAGAAGACCCAAGAGGTCGAAATGCATTGTGTCTAGTCCTGTAGTCTTGTTTGTCTGTGTCCTTGGCGGTAACTAACCCCTCTCTTTTCAAATTTCTTTGGAGTTAAGTGTAGTATCAACAAAGGTAAAATATTCCAGTTTTTACAGGGTGGAAGTCTCTACTGGAGGGTTTCCCTGGTCTCGCCATACCTGTTTCTCATGAAGGTTAGCACCCAGCTGACAAGATCTGACAGGGATGACAGAAGACTGACTGTCCTCCTTGCCACCACTGCCGTCACAGGGACATCCTAGTAGTGCATGAGTGTCACACTCTGTCCTTTCACTGAAGGAAAACAGATCCTGAAAAAAATTTTTTTTTTAAACTTCAAAATAAACACCGAGAGGGTTGGGTGAATATAAAGAGTACTAATCTTTAAAAAAAATTACATAATTGCTGTATGATAATGATCACATCTGCCTCATGTTAGTTTTCAGTAACCAACACAGAAATATCAACGTTCTTTCTCTTAGCTTTCACTAGTGGGAAGGAGATCTCTGATGTGCATGGTGAAGAGTAAAAGAGAAAATGAAGGCATACTACTACTCTATTGTTAAAAGAAGAAAAGACTATGAAGCAGAACTGGATCCACCTCTTCCCCCTGTATAGCAAATAATCTTACCCACAAAATGACCTTACTTCCAAAAATTGTGCCCACCTTCTTTACAAAAGAAAAAAGACAAGATTGAGATGAATTTTCTAAACACTTTTACCTGCAGTGAGTGAAAAAGAAGTGAACATCACAAAAATTAAGTATATCATTGCAAGCTGAGAATGAAATGCTGCATATCAAAATACTGATCAACTAAGGCTGTGAATCTTAATGAAAGAAAAGAATTTATAACAAAAAGAAATGACCTTGAGATCCTCCTGAGAGAACTGAATGTCAGATGCTTTCAAGTCCATCACAGCTCCACTTAGCCCTTGTTTGCTGATCTGGCGCTGGTACACCTTTTCTTCTAAGGTACCCTGAATAAAAAAAAAAAAAAAAAGACATTCTAAACTGCCTTTTACACACACTACCACACACAAACAAGATTTAAAACATTGCCACAAAAAAAATTCTTAAAGAAAATCAATAAATACACACACGCAAATCATGCACACCATTCTTCTTAAATACATGAACTCACATCTGCATTCATTTCACACAAAAATGAATCAACTCTTTCTCTCTCCTTCTCTTATCCACTTCTATAGCTGCATAATCTGTATTTACATAATCTTCTACTGCTCCTTTCTTCTTCTTCTTTTTTTTTTTTCACATGTACATCATCTCTATTTACTCCCTTGAGAAAATGTTTTGAGAGGAAAAGCTCACTCAGGTAAATCAAGACACACATCAGCCCAAGGGTGTGGTGCATTACAGCAGAGCACTAACCGTTGTGAGAAGTCTGTAGATGTGCACCTCTCTCTTCTGACCATCCCGCCACACACGAGCCATGGCCTTGCAAACAGGTGACAGTAAACATCTTCAAATGTGTCATAGAGAATATTTACTGTATAACTGCTCAAACGCAATCACAAGTTAACAACAGTAACAAAATCCCAGCAGATTAAGATGACTTTATTAGGTTTCACACATACAGAGAACCTGAGAAACCACTTGACCCCTTGTCAGCAGCAAGTAATAAAAATAACATGTATTCAGAAACAATTACATTCAATAAAAATACAAAACACCATCTTTTTTCAGCGCAAGCTTTCGAGCCACTGCTCTTCTTCAGGCCACATGACAACAAGTGACGCAATATAAAAAATGACGTCCGTTGGTGACATTATCTGTGATGTCATCTCTCTCCCTCTCCCTCTCTCTCTCTCTCTCTTGTGCACAACTCCATCAACCTCTGTTTTTCTGTTCAGTCAGACCCACACATTCAGCCCTTGTGGACAGTTCGTCTTGAGCTTGTAAATGTTTTAGAAACATTCACATTATGGTACATTCAATTAAACAGATCCAAATAAAGAACATATATGGTATAATTAACAAAAGATCCAAATAAACAATCTTCATCATCAAAAACAGCAAATTTTGATTTTTCCCTTCTCTACTTCAGTTGCCTTTGCAACTAATAGTCTATTTGTAGGTATATTTCTATTTTATTGGTTATGTATTTTTTTTTATCTTTATTAATTTCTTCTCTTTCTTGGAAGATCAACAACGGCAAATTATACTTATAATCATTGAAAAAATGCACAAGTTATTTTTTCTCGCTCACCTTTCACCTCCTCCCCCTTTCTCGCCACCCTTCACTCCATTATCCTCTTCTCATCCCACTCAGACTGTTCAGTGACATAAAAATACCTGTAGGTCATTTGCAGGATTCCAGTCAATGTCGTAGAGGAACAGTCTTGAAGCTCCGACAAGATTAAGACCCACTCCTCCAGCTTTGGAACTCAAAAGAAAAACCCCTGCACAAGCAGCCCTAATGTCACTTTATTGCTATTTCCTTCTTTCAACAAAGCTATAAAGATTTTACATGATAACACCATGCCAGGTTATCTATAGAGATTCACAAAAGATTTCAAATTATATAAGAACAGCAATAGACATTGCATTGATGTTAAGTATTTTTGTAAACAACAACAACAAAAATGTAAATAGTTTAAACATAGATCTTGTTTCCTGGCTCTTACCATTTCATATGTTAAAAGAGATCAAGTCTCATAGCCTAATGACCTTGTCGAAAGATCCACATCTCTAAAGCACAGAACTATAGAAGACTATGTGTCTATTCCTCTCCCTCCACAACACTGACCTACCCTTAAGTAAACTGTGTACCTACTTCCTCCAGGCTACACAGAAAGGGCTCTAGAGCCATAAAAGTCTCACCCCATGAATGCTTTGAACTCATGTCAGTCTGGCAGCCAAACACACCTTGACTACATGCACCTTACATGTACAAATAAACATATATGGATGAATGTGCTAGGATATATGCTACAAAAATTCACACTGACTTTCCTGGCCGTATGTGCTGTTGAAACGAGTCACAATCTGCTGTCTCTGAGCTGTTGGAGTGTGACCATCAAGTCTCACATACTTGTAGTCTCTTCCGTTGCAAAATTGCTGTAAAATGTCCAATGTCTGCACATACAAAATTGATTGTGAACAATAAAACCAATAAACCTTCTCAATTTCTTAAAGAAGAACAAAAGAAAAACCCAACAACCAACCAATTAAAGCTGACCATAAACTTACATAAAATCCCAGTCTTCTTCATCCACATAATATGAGTTCAAACAGCTTTAGAAATCCTCTGCATGATCGTAAACTCAATGTCATGACTTGGGTACAATATCATGTGAATAAGGCTTCATTTTCCTCATAGATGTGATCCCAACCTCAATGTTTCAGAAGTCTGAAACAGGCAGTAACGTTACTCAAAACAAGTCAAAATAAAAATAAATTTTTTGTTCTGAATTTTGCAATGGATAATTTTTGTTTACTAGAACCCAGCTTGTTGGCAAACTTTACAACACAACAAAAAAACAAAAAAACAAAACACAAAAAAGGCAGATTTACATGACTTTCATTTACAACAAGGTACCATATGTAATAGTCTATCTCTTGACCTCAACTTCAAAATAGGAACAGAAATGGCTTGGAAAGCTATGTTTTGTTGAAAGGCGAAAGTCACTCATCAGCAAAACCTACATGGCCAGGAAAACTAGGTTTTTGTTCAAAGGTGCAGTTTACTTATCAGGAAATCTTAATCAGCAACCAGAATCTTTCTAGGAGGCAAACACACTTTGTGGGGGTGGTGGGTGGGGGTGGAGAATGCTTAGTACATGACTTGAATTTTTTTTGTCATTCCCTACCCTTGATCATCTCTGCAACTCAGATTTAAAAACCTACTCCCAAGTATTCTTTTTTTTTTCCACACACAGGTAAAATCATTTATTCGCATACAGCACGATAAAAAACTGATTCCACTCAGTAATATTTCACCTTGGTGTGATTGGAGACAAGCACCACCTTCTCCTGTGGGTGAGACTGGAAAATGTTGGCTAAGATGATGGACAGAGCTGCCAGTTTTCCTGACTGTTGGAGTTCTAGTGCCTCTGATGTGATCTGCTCTTGGTACCTGCTCACAAGACCTGAAAACAGCAGGTCCTGCACACAGTTGCCTCCTTTGATAATCACAGCCACATGAGTTGATTGTTGTTGAAGGTAAGGTTAGGTATTATTATTGGGCTCATAGCCCAGCCAACCGCAAAGACCATATCAGCACTGTTGTTGTTGAAGGACAGTAGCATTGTATGTACTCTATTGCATATGAAGCACTCTTTTCACAGTGTATACAGCAGAAAAAAGGGGAGGGGGAGAGGGTAAGCATCCAACTGCAAAAGAACTTTGCATCTGTTTGCGCTGCCAGGAGAATACATGTTCTGTGTATGTGTATGTATGTTTGTGAGCCGAGTTCCATGCTACTATCCGAACTGCACCCTGCATAAAAAGTCAAATAACAATTAGAAATTAAATATATTTTCTATGAAAATGTGGGTGTGGGTGTGTGCGTACATATGTGGGGCTGACTGGGAGGTTGAGGTGATGATGGAGGGGGCTGTGTACATGAATATGTTTGAGGATTTGTGTGTGTGTGTGTGTGTGTGTGTGTGTGTGTGTGTGTGTGTGTGTGTGTTTGTCAGTGTTGTATATTACAAGTGACTATAATTGGTTTGGCTGCATGCGGTAAATAGATATACAAGATAAGTGGAACTATCTGTTATTGCCAAACTGAGATAAGCCCATGACGCTCCTTCCCTCTCTGTTGAGTTTAACTTTTCAATAAATGTAGTTTGGAAATGTACAAGTTATTCTAGTCAATTCTGTGAGAATATGACAGTCAGCATATGTGAATAAGCGTGTAAATGAATATGTACATGTAACTGATTATGACAGAGAGACAGAGACAGAGAGAGAGAGAGAGAGTGAGTGTATTTGTGTTTGTGAGCATATGTGATTAAGTATGTGAATGAATATGTACATAAGTATGTGAATGAATTTGTACATGTAACCAATCGTGACAGAGAGAGAGAGAGAGAGAGAGAGAGAGATACAGATACAGATACGGAAACTTCAGTCATGATTAGGCTATTGCCCCTCATGAAGGGGTGCATATATATACAAACATTTGTCCAATTTGGCAATTATAAACAGTTAAACAATTTATGACACATTTCGCAGTAATTTTAAAGGTGCATATAAACAAACATTTGTCCAATTTGCCAATTATAAACAGTTAAATAATCCATGACACACTTCGCAGTAATTTTAAGAAATGAGAATAGAACATAGCTTAAAAGCCTTGTAAATATAGATTGACAAATTTCTGACTGTTTTCTCATGTGTGCATGTCATGGGATAATACTAATTTAAACTGACTTGGTACTTAATAATATTTTGACCGTATGTATCGTATTCTTAAGTCATGTGGAAGAGGACAGCATAAAATGAAACACACACCTCATTTCCTTTCTCGTTCTGACAAAATGGACATATCCAGTTGTTTTCATTGTGTTTTCTATAACGATTATGATGTACAGCAATTTCGGAAATGCCAAGCCTAAATCTTATCAAATTAAACCTTAAAATGTCTGTCTAAATTGACTCACAAATATGTTTTTGACATCAGGGACAGTGCAGAAGGTTCTCTACAAGCTAAACTGGTCACTGGGATTGATATGACAGTTCCAGTCTTGCCATCTGCACCAAATCATCCTTTCCCTGAAAGTTTTTAGAGAAACTCCCCAATCTCTACCACACCTTGATTCAGCCATAAGTATCCAAATCCAAACATGGACAGTTTACAGCGAATATTTGAGGCCCTTTTCTTATCACGCAGATCCAAATCAAAAAGTAAGAGAGAGAGAGAGAGAGAGAGAGAGAGAGAGAGAGAGAGAGAGAATGAAAGAGAGATAAAGAGAAAAAAAGAGACGGACATACACAGATGGTGCACAACTGGCAGTGATAATTCTTCTTCTGTACATCACAGACGTCATCAGTGCTGTCAAAACTAGACTGCTAGGCTCAAAGTACCAAATCCTTGCTTGCATGACCACACAGAAAAACTCACCCCATCACTGACGTTAGCAGAATCTCCTTGGTCAATGCTCTGTGACGCATGGAGGACTTTGGGACCAATCAGTTTAGGGTGGTTGCACACCTGCTTCAGTGCTGCAATGGCAAGAAGGTGGGGAGACCCTGCTCCCAAGCCTGCTCCAAACGTTTCCCCATGAGACAGGAACGTACAACACTGCTTCGCAAGATCTCATGATACACACAAGTCTGAAGCGGACTGGGCCGACAAAAGATGACCACTTCCACTGTAAATAAAGAAAACAGGAAGCCAATGGAGATGCTTTGATTTTATACGATTATCATATGCAGTTGATGGAAAAAAAAAAAAAAAGCTTTTGTCGTAACTAATAAAATAACTAATGATGCTGTTACAAATTAAAACTTTTTAAAATTAAATATACTTTTTCAAATTACTTTTACTGCATTAGCACAAAGATTGCAAGACCGGAACATTCAACACATTTTGAATGTGAGAACATTCAGATTTACCTTTGGGAGGCAGATATTTGTTATTGATCTCTTGTGTTCGCCTTAGAACAAACATGCGGGTCAGACGTGACAATTCTGCAGCTCTCTCTTCTCCCAGTTCAACTTCTTCTGGTCTAGCCTCAGGCTGTCGAGATGTCAGTATTGGATCTTCATACACTCTTCGGAAGGCACCACTAGAACCTGAGGAATTAAAAAGAAAATAGTAATTGAAATAAATAAACAAATACAGAACAGAACAATCAAATAGCATCTATGTTTGAAACAGAAAACAGGAGAGAAGCAATTTTATCCAACTCACATATAATGAATTATACAACAGCAGTATGAAGAGCACAGGGTGAGTGGGGAAGGAGAAGGGCAAATGCAATTGTAACAACTTCTCAATTACAGTCATCATCAAGCTGCAAATGATAGCTGTCACACATCTCAAGTATGATACCAAAGAAACAAAACTGAGAACAATTAAAAAAAGAACACCCCAAAAGAGCAGAAAGCATCTCTCTGGCCATATTCACCCCTTACAGACATTCAACCCATGAACAAGTCCCATTATTATCATGACTTGTAAAGATCAGATTAATCCTGGAAGACATCACACAAAGTAATATTCTTTGGGTGAGCCTGAACCTACCCAGAATGCCTGGATTGCAGAAATCTACGACTGCAAAGAATTCCTGCAAGTCATTTTGAATTGGGGTACCCGACAACACAATCCTCTTGCGTGTTCCAAACTGCTGATGAGCTGAAACATAAAATCTTCTGTTTGCTAGCAATATATGGCATTGTGAAATGATGAGTAAGACTGTATCTACTTTCATTGAAATATTTGGGGGTAAAAAAACAGAAAAAAAAAAAAAAGAAAGAAAGAAAAAGAGAACATCGACTCAAACATATATATTGACTTCCTTTAATCATATAGTTACGTATGTAAATAGAATAATGAACATTAGAAATGCTTATGTAAGTAGAATATGGCAAAGACAGAGAGAAAGAAAGAAAGAGACAAAAGGAGGGCTGAAATTTTAATTCAAATCACTCTTAAAGATTTCTTATTTCAAAAGAATTTTCTTTTAAAAGGAGGGAGGGGGGTAGAGTGGGGGTATTGTCTTTATCTTATCTTTCTTAATCTGCTTGAGAATCAGCTCACAGAAGTTGTCTTGATGGCAGTGTTCTTCAGCCCTGTGGCCCTCATCACAAACCACCAGATCAAACGGCACTTTTCTGATGACCTCATAGCCTCTCACAAACATCTCGTAGGAAATGATCAGTACAGGATACATTGTTGTCTTCACATATTCCTGAGGAACAAAAAAAACACAAAAAAAAAAACAGGGAAAACAGCAGTCAGCTGACTTTCATCCAGCTGAAAGATATACAGTATTAAACACAGGCACTGCCTGCACAACGACATCTTCAAATATCAATTAATTTTTTGACAGTTGAAACACATATAAAACAGCATTAGTGATAGTCCAGGATACGTTGGATACAACAAACATCTTACCATATCTTGAAACAATTTTCAGCCAGTTAGTGTATATTGACAACATGCTACTAGTTATATGCAGTTACATATAATACAGTTCAATATTTCAGCAAAGCTGATTTCGTTCTGAATCTAAAGGATTACCATTATTCATGAAAAAATGTACTTTCTATTTGTGTAACATACACCCTGATAATGAAGGTAGAAATAGAAATGATGCACTTTGGAGTGTTATATCTATTTGTGATCAAGACAAGTCATGTGCACACAGCCTCTGAGCTGACACATCTATATGTGCCAGCACTACAGAAATCCTCCAAACCCACATTGCAGGATCTATGTGTGTCAACATACTTCTCTGTTGTTCCTCTCACATAAATCTGAACATGTTCTTTGCTCTCTCTTATTAACCTACTTGAAGATGATATGAGTTTAGGAGATAAGAGTAATAAACTGACAATAATGTATAAATGCAGATGCAACAACTGAAAAGAATTACATTTTTCTTGGATGACTATCAAATGGACAGGAAACAATCCATGTTTCCAGTGCTTTTAAATATTCATCACAGCACAAACACTAACTTGTGACAAAAACTCTTCTCACCTCAATTCTGCTATCAGTTGTCACCGCATACACTTGAAGTCTTTCTTTCCCTAACCATTTCCGGAACTCAGCAGACCAGTTCTGTAAACATAATTACAATGACTGCAAAAAAAAAATATACCACTATCTACAACTAACAAAAGTCACTGCACATACCACAGAAAATACAAATAAGACCCCTATGGGACAAAACAGTTTACTAAGGGTGAATCACAGCAAACCTGACTCTCACAAAATGCTTTAGACAGCTGTTTAATCTTTCTTTAAAGTTGACATTTTCTAGTGTCATAATTATTTGAAGTTATTGTTCAGCCAACAATAGAGGCCATATCATGACCTTTAGTAAGTCAAAAATAGGAAAAATGAACAAATTGTCCAGATAAAATCCCAAATTAAAAGTCAGTTCCTAATCTAACTGATCAAAATTTATCATGATCTACATCTGCGAAGTTGAGTTACCTGTCTTATGGTTGAAGAGGGCCGTCCGTCTTTAAGAAACTTCAGGCCCACTCACCAATTTTGATCATTGGAAATGAAACCTAGGGGACTTACTTTAACAAGACTGCCAGTAATGATCAGGACTTTCTTTGCCAGTGGTTTTCCACCATACATTCCTTGTTTCAGCATGGTCCTGTGAAATAAACAGCACTACTGCAAGAACAATGATTGAAAGCTAAGATCAGAAAACTATGTGAAACAGTATTATAACAACTTTTACTGTACTATAAGCACATCCCTTTTCAAATGACCGAGTGCACAACTTTCTGATATCTTCTCAGTACACAAAGTGTCACAATTTTCGTTCATTTCATTTACGCATGTCTGATTTGAGATACAAGTTACTTCAGAGCCAGTTCACTATGCCTGTGTATTTTTTTGTTAAAATAACTGGTAACAGAAAGCCAGGAGTCCTATTTATTCTGAGAAACCATGGGCATCACTGGTCCTTGCGCTGTCATTGTTCAGCATCCAGACCATCTAAAGTCTAACTGTTGCGGTTTCAGACAAATCAAAATCTTCAGCTGCATGTGTGCCTTACTGAGTGTTACAAACCTAAACTGCCTTTAGAGACCTTATGAAAGATGGAAAAACATCGATCATCTTGAAGTGGACTGGCATCTCTGAACAATTCCAATCACAGAATGTGTCATTACAACTCTCATCTGTTGCCCCTAATTTTTCTTCTGTCCTAACTTAATTTTCTTTTCTTTTGCTTTGAGTATGATGGTCGTCTGAATGTGGCAGTAGATGGTGGGGGCTAACCCATTAATTTTGAAAATGACCCATTGTTTGAGGATTAGCCAAGGCAAATATTTACACTATGCTGAACCAAACCTTTGACTGCTGCAACATTACTTAGTGAACAAGCAACATGGGAAGAGGCACATCAGTAAACTGACAAGCAGCAGTAGAAACACGAAGCAAAAGAAACTTTGTCAAAACTAGAAACAAGTTTAAGTGGGGATGATCTTCATTCTCCTAAAAAGGAGTTGAATTCTCCAGTGACAGTGTCAGTCTGCTAACAATGCAGTTACTGAATTTTGTTGTCAATGCTTCTGCAAAAAATACTTGTTTTACATAAATGAATTGTTAGCCCCCTTGCAGAGCCCCCAGTCTGGAGGACCAGGCCTGGCCTCTACCACATGCAGACCTGTTCAGCTGGTTGAATCTGCCAGGAGTGCATGGGTCCCACTGAAACACATCTTGTGGGTGCAGAATGGCAGCATCCAACGCCACCTGTAAAGCCCTGACTTAGACCTGCAGGGCTGAACAAAGAGGATGTGACCAGAAACAACTGGAGAAGAGACCAGAAACAGCTGGTGTTAAGACACTTGCGGCAGAGCTGAAGAGGGAGAGGGAGTCACCTGGATACAGATAGAAAGGACAGCCCAGAGTTGAGTGCAGTGGAGAAATGTCGTTGATGGCCTATATAACACCTTTAGGGACAAAGGGCGTCCGTAAGTTACATGGTAATTATATGTAACATCTGTAAACACACTCCTCCGACCTTTTTCAGGATACTCGGATGTCTGATGTTCACTGAAGAAATTCCATATACTGAATGACTTCCAATGTGTTCATCTTAAGAATCCTAACAAACAGCATCCCAAGGGTACACTAAAACTTAGAATTATGGTTCTCAACCAAAAAACAGAGTGAGATTTATAAGAATAAAAAAAATCCTCTTTCATCAAATGCATGTACACAACACAATGTTCTACTGTTCTAATCGACGCACTTACCAAATAAGAGCAATGCACTGTAACGTTTTCCCCAGGCCCATGTCATCCCTGCAAAGAAAAGTCATATCAACGTCAGTCCAGGCTAAACGCTGTGACGGAAGCAAGAAAACCAAACCAGAGATCAATGCAAAAATAGTCAATCTTTGATCTACAGTCTGAACAAAAATTCAATTGAGGAAATTTGCACTTTTTCTAGCATTAAGCAACTCCCTCCCTCCCATCCCCCTTTGCAATCTCCTCCCCCCTAACCCAAATAATTTAATGGTAAGCAAGAAGCACTCTTCAGTATAATTCCACATGAAACAGATGAAGCGAACTAAATTAAGTGACACCAGTTAAGTTATCAGAATTATGTGATACCAATCAAGGTAACTGAATCAACTCACACCTATAAAATTTATTGAATTAAGTGAACACATACACAGCATGAAATAATTTAATCAGCTCAATCCACAAAAATAATGACTTGAATTAATATATAACTGTCTCTGTTCTTGAGTAAGCTTTATGGGTGTTATGAGTTGTATGCTTTTATCTCCTTAACATGTAAAATACTCTTAAAATACTCATGAAGCAAAGCCATGACGTATACTGAATACAGTGTTCCATCAGTCAATTTTTCGAGGTCTTGTGATCAAAACATTCTGCTAAAAATACATCAGGCAAAGTAGAAACACTGAACTGCCCACTCAACGTGCATCTAACTAAAAGGTGAAAAATGTCACTCACGCCAGGATAGCGCCAGTGCCGCCATAGTTCCTCATGCCCGTGACACATTCATACAGAAAGAGGACTCCATCTCGCTGGTGTGGTCGAAGATGATGAGTGAGGTAAGGATCCACTACCACATCAACCCACGCACTATGATGTCTGTTATGCTGCCACTGGCAAGGACACAAGACAATACCAAAGGTTTCTCTTCAAAGGCGAAAGTAGAACTACCCCAGAAATTCTTTCCAGATAAACCTGGTTGTGGGATGTGCCCAAAAGGCGACAAATCATTACAAGTCTATCATTATCAATTACTTGATTCAGTGGTTCACATTATTTCTTGGAAATCTTCCCATACAGTAAAATCCACAAATCACATAAATCAGTATGCATAAATGTGTAATTAAAGTTTCACCTTAAATTATCAAGACTATTCCATGAATGACTTAATTTTAAGTTATGATCCCTTTAACTTCAAAAGCAGAACATATACATAGTAATCTTTTTTTAAACCTATGAGCACTTTACTCAAAAGATTTATTGCTATACCTACACTGTGTCTTGGATTATCTAACATAAATTCCTCCATATGCAGATTAATCTTCTGTATTATGTGACCATGTGAAAGAAGGGGCATACTGCAATACTTATTGGAAATTCATGTATGCTTCTAACATGGATAATAAAATCAATGTGCTGTTGTATTTTCTAATAATATATGAGAAAAATCTTTTAAAAATATGTTTAAAAGTTTTAGTTGAAAGCCCAAACACAATCACATAAAATCTAACAGAAGTATACACACACACACACACATAACACACACAGAAGGTATACTATGTATTCGTGTCTCAGTGCCACACACAGAGGAGGTATACTATGTATTGCATTATGTAAATGCACAATAATTCAGCTATAGCATACAATTAAAAAATCAAGATTAATTTTTTTTTTTCAGAAGAAAAATTGGATTGACTTCCAACAAAAGAAGTACATACACACACACAGAGTAGAAGTCCATACACACACACACACACACACACACACACACACACACACACACACACACACACACAGTGGAAGTCCATACACATACACACACACAGTGTAAGTCCATACACATACACACACACACTGGAAGTCCACACACACACACACACACACACACACACACACACACACACACACACACACACTGTGTAAGTCCATATACATACACACACAAAAATTAACAGACCTGGTGAGCCGCAGAGGGCTGTGGCATAACAAGAGCATTTGGAGCTGAGGGATCAAACCTGGGTGCCACATTCTGCATCTTGTTCAATGATGTAACACTGTTGGTTTCGGTCTGAAATTTCATAGAAAGTCAGTACACCAATTTCTTAATTTGAAGATTGCAATGAAAGTTACTGAAATATGACAAAGAGGAAGGGGTAGGTAGTACGGAAAAAAAAAAAAAAAAATCACACCTTTGTTGATTGTTTACACATTTATTTTTTTTTTGCATATTTTGTTGTTGTGAAATAATCATTTTAGTTACTGATACTTTCTCTTTGTACTGAAATTTTTGTGTACTTTATGCTATGTCCATTGATTCCTTCCTTGAAAAAAAAAAATTGACCCCTCATCAAAGGATCTAAACACAAAGGAAACCAAACTGAAAGAGCTGACAGGCATGCGTGTCAGCTTATACTCATATTCTTCTTTTATACCAAACATCCTACAAATACCCCCCCCAACAAAACATGCAGATAGCTCCCTTTAGGGCCAAGAACAAAACATCTTGGGCAATATATTGCCTATGTCAGTTTCAGCAGCGATACTTGAAAAAAGGCAATAAGTAAGTGGGTACATCATGCATTTGATTGAGGCTAAGGATGGAAATCTGTGACACAGACACCACAAGAATGACAACTCTTGTATTTGGTTTAATTTATGCCAGCAAATTCTTATTTTTGAAAACAGAAATTGATACAATAATAGTGTCTTGTGATAGAGAATCACTAAATTTCTGTATAAAATAACCTGAAAAATTTTCTTTCAACTTGTTAGAATTTCTTTCTTTTCTTTTCTTTTGCTTTAACTTACTTTCATATGCTAATGAACGTCAATTTCACGAACAGAAGAACAAGTCTTGGATTGTAACTCACCTGACCAACATTGAGAAATTGTCAGAAGTAAAAATGCTTCAATACTTGTCAGCCTGATTCAAAACTACCTTAACCATTGTGTGGTTTGCATACCAATAGAGAAGTATGCAATTTTTCAAACGGAACATTTCAACTAAAGCTGATTAACTTCAAATGAAATGCATTACGCACTCTTACCTCATCTACTTTACTTGCAAGCACTGGGTTGTGTGAGGACTTGGACAGGCCTGAAAATGAGACAAGCAGAAATCAATATTCAATTTTTTTTTTAATTGCTGATTTTAATTTTCTTTTTGATAGAGAGTTTAACAAGATAACATTAGGGACGTTTTGGCTTAACATCACTATCTGTGCAAAGAAGACAATTTTTCCCTCATCACATTGCACTTTTAATGATTCACACATGTTAACACGAGTATACTTATATTTTAATATGATTCTACCCATCCGCCATAAAGACTTTTCAGTTTGTAATTCTCCTTGCTCCATTTCCCTCCATCTGACTGTCTCAGACACTCTGTTCTCTCTCCCTCGCTTTTGCATGTGTGCGCGTGTGCATGCATGCATTTGTGTGTATGTGCTGAAAATATAATTGTGCTCAATTTACTTAATGACCAATAGTTCCTAGTACTCCATCCTCTCTTCATCTTTTTTTTTTTGTATATACATTGCTTGTTGCACAGAATGTTCCTCCTCATGTATATGCAGTGTTTATATAATACATTGCTTGTTGCACAGAATGTTCCTCCTCATGTATATGCAGTGTTTATATAAAGATAGATACAAAACCTTAGGAAATTTCTTTTTCATTCATAGGCAATTTAAAGAATCTGAATTTGATTGTTTGTAGTACTGAACACCCCCCCCCCCCCCCAAAATCTTCAATATACCTAGTTCTGCAAAGTTGCTATGTGAAACTCTTCATATTCTTGATAATCTTTGCTTGCTTTCATTGATGAATGCTCTAAGATTTTGATCCAGATATATATTCTGATATGTAAACTTGATATGAATATTTGTTCATTCTAATCTGACATGTACCAAAACAAAATTAGTCATTCACAAAAATTTTGTAACCTGTATACATTGCTATATAGAAAAAAAATGTAATATTCACTAAAAAGTGATACCAAAAAAATCCTACTTATTACCATCATCAGAAAGAAAACATTTTCAAAACACTGACCTGTTGAATATCTGTTTGTAGGGTGTAGCAGGCCTGAGGTTTGGCACGCCCCTGCAAAACATTTTCCCGACTTGAACTGTTCTTCACTCAGTACTGACATCACCTGAAATGACAGAACTGTGTGTGAAGCTAACCATAAGGTATTATTACTTAAATCTGTTTCTGGGCAAAACGTAAATTTCTTGTGAATGACTTGTACCATACAGATGTATCCAACACCCAAACACAAACACATACACACCCATTCTATACAGATTTACCTCTCTCTCTCTCTTTCTCATATACACCTACAGCCACACACGTTTACCCCCCTCTTCCCACACACATTCATGCTCTACTGATATTTTACACACACAGACACCCTATCCTTTAAATAAACGTGCTACACATGAATGGTTACAAACTCCAGTCTATTCTTAAGCTTTGTTTCAATTTACAGTTCAAAGTACCTGAATTGCAATCTATCAATTCGTGCAAACAGCTAAAAATTACCATGTAATAGCGACATAACATGAACAATCATACACTTCCCTTGTATTCAATTTTGTCCATATTCTATTAACAACAACAACAACAAAATCAAAACCCAGCAACTAAAAAAAACAACACACCACAAAACAAAATAAAAACAAAGTCCTCAACGTATACATGTACTCTGAAATTGGTACACCTATCTATAGCTAAGAATTCACTAAAGTAAAACTTTATTTTTACAAAAAATCATGCACAGATTAATAACTCATTTAGAACTGCAAACCTGTATCTCTTTTCCACCGACTCTCAGAGTTTCATCTTCCCCAAGAGATTCCAGCTCTGAACTTTTGTAGCCACTGCCTTTGCCATCCTGGAGAAACAACAACACTGATACTGCAAACTGTGTACTTCACAGTGGTTCAATAAATGCATTTTTCAGATAAAACAGTCATCAAAATTACAAACTACTTTTTTTTTTTTAATATGTGTTGTGTGTGCAAGCATGTGTGTGTGTGTGTGTGTGTGTGTGTGTGTGTGTGTGTGTGTGTGTGTGTGTGTGTGTGTGTGTGTGTGTGTGTGTGTGTGTGCATGCATGTGTGCGTGTACGTGTGCCTGTATGCCTGTGTGTGTGTGTGTGTGTGTGTGTGTGTGTGTGTGTGTGTGTGTGTGTGTGTGTGTGTGTGTGTGTGTGTGTGTATATGTGCGTGTGTGTGTGCGGGTACATGTGTGTGCCCGGGTACATGTGTGTGTGTGGGTACATGTGTGTGCGCGGGTACGTGTGTGTGCGCGCGTACGTGTGTGTGCGTGTGTCCGTGTGTGTGCGCGTGTCTGTGTGTGTGCACGTGTCTGTGTGTGTGCGCATATCTGTGTGTGTGAGTGTGTCTGTGTGTGTGTGTCTGTGTGTGCGCGTGTCCGTGTGTGTGCGTGTGTCCGTGTGTGAGTGCGTGTCTGTGTGTGTGCGTGTCTGTGTGTGTGCATGTTCGTGTGTGTGTATGCATGCATGTGCGTGTGTGTGTCTGTGTATGCAAGTGTATGCATGTGTACACACGAGTGTAATACTCACATGCGTTCATCCATGTGTGCATTCATGCATATGTACATGTGTTGTGTGTGTGTTTGGGGGGGTGGAGGCCATGCGTTTTAAAACTGTTGACTTTCATAAACTTTCTCATTTTGACAAAAATACATTTAACTCTCAGAAGTCTCTCTACGTAGTATTTTTTAAAAAAAGAGGGTGGAGGTGGGTGGGGGACGTGGACAAAAGACAACAGATTCAGAAAAATGCAGAGAGAAGAAAAAGTCCCCAACAACACTGACAAATACACATTTAGGTAACACTGACTGAACTTTAGACTTTGAAAGCAGCACTTTAACACAAATAAAAACAAACAAAAAAGAAAGAAGAAAAAGCATCTTACTCTTTGCCCTCCATGTCGTACAGGATAACATGGCGCCCCTGGGTCACTAACACTGCTGTAAACAGAAACATTTTCAGTCAGCATCACTGAAAATTGTATTCAATACCAACACGATTAAGCACTGACATCAAATATTTTTTTATATTATGCTCTTCTGCACTGATATCTAGCATCAAAATTTACATAAAGAAATATATCAAGACAGCACAGAAATCAATATAATTGTATTAAACACTTTGTTCATCCTTTAATCGTGTCTCCTTGTCCTTTTGATGTTGAATATAATCATACAATGATCTAGCCACAATGACAAGAAACACAATTGATGGTAAATGACTTCAACGTGGTGACAGCCCCGATATGGCCCTTTACCTTACCTTATCTTAGATGGTAAATGAATCTATAATTCAATGGATGGAATGAAAGAAGAAACTTACCATCTCCTTCCCATTTCTTGTGCTGGAAAAGAAAAAGAGAAAGGAAGAATAAAAAAACTAAAAAATGAGAAATAACTGAAATTATACACATTTGCACCTTACACGAGGTAAAAGATGAGCATCTCACAATTTGTAGAGCTTTCCACACATTTGCATCTGATTAATGCTGAAAAATGATGAATTATGCAACGTACTTGTAGGGTTTTGTCCTGTTTAGGACTAACAGGGTAACTGGCATAGAAGCACCAGTGGAGAGAACTGTTTCTGCCGAAGACATTTTAAAAGTAAAAGAGCTGCATATTTCTGTAAAAATCAAAGACTGAAAGAGCTCCAAAACTATTCAGAGAAATCTTAAATAAATGTCAGCGAACCGCCCAGAGAAACGTGGACAAACGAGTCACAAGACAACACACAACGCGTTTCGACCTCTTAGGTCTTCCTCAGGTGAAACAAAGACGGACAAAATAACGAAAATGCACTTAGCTTTGATCGCTTCAGATTGCTTCTGAGTTCAGCGCAAGGAAGGCCTTCCTTGCGCTGAACTCAGAAGCAATCTAGCTTTGATCGCTTCAGATTG
Organism: Conus betulinus; assembly: GCA_016801955.1. Classification (NCBI taxonomy): domain Eukaryota; kingdom Metazoa; phylum Mollusca; class Gastropoda; order Neogastropoda; family Conidae; genus Conus; species Conus betulinus. Next base: position 10,776 of record JADBJO010002802.1, on the reverse strand, counting down.
CTTCTGAGTTCAGCGCAAGGAAGGCCTTCCTTGCGCTGAACTCAGAAGCAATCTGAAGCGATCAAAGCTAAGTGCATTTTCGTTATTTTGTCCGTCTTTGTTTCACCTGAGGATGACCTAAGAGGTCGAAACGCGTGTGTGTTGTCTTGTGACTCGTTTGTCCACGCTTCTCTGGGCGATTCGCTGACATTTATTTAAGATTTGTTTAGATTTCCGCCTGCAGTCGTTTCACTTTGCAACTAGATCTATTCAGAGAAAGTTTTTTCCCCCTCATCCAAAACATTTTGAAGAATCAAGACATATCAATATCTTTAACCAAAGCTGACAAAATCATTTCCTACATTTTAGTATGACTGGCTTAAGTACTTTGTACTTTTCTAAACGTCTTAACCTGGCAGAGGTATTTGCCACATCAATTAAGTTCTGCACTTTCAAATGAAAATTATATAGGAATAAAGATTACACTAAGAATGACTGTAAGACAGAGCAATATGAGCCTTATGACAAAGGCAATATGATGGAAAGAAGAGAGGACATTCACACACACACACACTCTCTCTCTCTCTCAAATATGAATTTTTAAACAAGGGGAAAATAGAACAAACTGGCTTTTTCACATCTCGCCCTTAATGTCTAAATCACAGAAGGGAGTAGGGAAGTGAGAAGGGATTGAGAAGGGAGAGAGGGAGAGAGAGAGATAGGGGGCGCGGGACGGGGTGTTGAGAGGGAAGAGTGAAATGTTTAATATCAACTGAAGTCCATTCATACACCAAACAGCATCACAGGATGACAACCGATGAATCTATCCAGCATACACATGATTGCAACACACATGGCATTCAATTTTCAACAAAATGTGGGGCTAGAAATGCAGAATTAAATCATATTCAATCATTACTATCATTTGTCAATTTCCCCAAAAGACAGCATTCAGTTTCCTTTCCTTTTCAGTGAAAAAACTACATCAATGTACATCACTGCCATATTGGTTATTACATACAGGTATTACCTTTTTCTTTGACAGCTTGCACCAGACAACAGAAAAGTATCCCGATTTGGCGCCACTACTGTGTGGAGAGATAGTTGTGTCTCTTCCGGTTCCACAGTCTGTTTTCATACTGCCAGAGTGTGAACAGTCTCTGACAGAATCTTTGTTTGGCGCTGTTGACTGGTCCCATTCACCTGTACCCACTGGGAAGTTTGCAACTTTCTTGTTGACATTTTCTGTTACATTGCTAGGTTTAAGAGGAGATCGGTGGCCACTGTTTGAACAATATGTTCCCATAGCACCTTTGTCAGATTTCTCTTCCAGTTCAGATTTTTGCGGACACGTTTCACTTAAACGACAATTTTGTCTTCTGTCTGTGCCAGTATGCTGCACTTCTGAGTTGTCGTATGTCTGAGGAAGACTGTCTTTTGTAATGGTTCTGCTGGTACAGGCCATTTCATGTTTCTGGTGTGATGAATGATTGGCTGTCATTGTTTTTGAGTCAACATGATTCCTGTTCACAAAGGATGGAGGCATAAAAATCCGATTAACATGTTGATTCAGGTTAGAGGAAGGTCCTGAAACAACATCAGTGGTAGGTGTCATGTGTTCAGTTGTGACTTCATTATCAGGCAACTTAGGCCTTAACTGTGGAGGGTTTGGTGATCCTGATGTTCTGAAAAAAAAAAAAAAGAAACAAAATCATGAAATCACTCACACCTGGATTCGGCACCTTCATTAAAGGGTAAACAAGTAACTTTTTTGCCTGTATTATATATATGCAGGACTACCACTGCCGCAATTAACAGATATTGTGCTTAATTTAATCTTGTATCCCAAGTCAACAGTCAACAGGAGCCTGATACGTGAACCACAACTTTTTCATGAAACATGCATCACAAATGGAAGTTGTCAAAACATGCATACACACATCACATCCCCCCCCCCCCCCCCCCCCCCAACACACACACATGAAAAAAAAAAAAAAGCCACACTTACTGCACCGTTTGCACTCCTGAATCAGGCATTTTATATGGTACTGTGAACCTTGCCCTTTTCGCTGCATTTTGCTGACTTGGAGCAGCAGATCAGATCGCCGCATTCTGAAACTGAACATATCATGCAGCTATGCAATAAAATATTGCTTGTATTGATCTACCAAGCTCTCAGACTGATGATGATAATGAGCATGATAATGATGATGATGATGATGATGATGATGGTGATTATGATGTACTCATACTATAGCTCTAAGATATAGCATATTTGAATGGTATGGATTTGTTCCCTCTCCAAACAATATAGCATATTTGAATAGTATGGATTTGTTCCCTCTCCAAACTGCCAAAACTTGCACTCAGCATCTAATACTCAAACAGGTCACAACATAAAATAGCAAAACACAAAGTTATCTGCATAGTTGACCGATACTGAAACAATTTGAACAACAAATTGAATTACTCTTTCTCTGCTAGTTTTATGATCAATGGAATTTTTTTTTTTTAACTATATGATAAATGTAATAAATTCACAATTCAAGTAATCTTATTTTTCCCAGAAGTGACTGACTGAATTCATACAGGCCTATCATTGTCACATAGCTGCCAGTTCATTTACATGACTGCTTGTCTCAAGTAAGTTTACAGGTACAACACTTGGTAGTTTTAGTCCAATTCAGCCTAGATGATGCATTTTACAATATTTCAGAATTATTAAAAGCTTCAATTTTATTGAATTACACAAACTTGGCAAATATTTCTTTGAAAAAACAAAGGAGTTAATATAACAAAAAATGAAAAAGTAAAAAATGCAAGCGACATTGACTGAACATATACATAAATGGGTATTAAAATGTTCTACAATAAACTGTGAATGTAAGTCTGTCAGGACAATCAAACACAAAGTGAAATATGTGTGTAGTGTATTTGAGACTGTAGAGAAAGTAAAAAGATCTGTATATTTTGGAAGAAAAATGAAGAAATCTCTGCCTTAACCCTCAGGAAATATATACCACAAACACCACACTATGTATATGTGGTATGTTAGTAATCTGTTACATAATATAACTGAAGAAAAAAATTCTACAGTTCTACAAACAAAACAACTGAGACAAGTGAGAAGAGAGAGTGATGAACAGACAAGCAGACGGCAGGTGAAGTGAAGTTAGAACTGAAGAACATCCTCCCAAATAAGTGGACCTCTTCAGCTAAACACTTTCTTCATATATTAAGTTTTGTGAAACATACTGTTGTTCTAATGGCTATATTCACACGGCCCTATGTAAGAGGATATCAGATATCTGTCTAAAAAAAAATTATAAGTCTGATGGAAAGAACATTCTGAATTATTGTTGAGTTTTTTCTCACATCATCAGATCATATTCTCTGGGGCTAAATGCAATTATAGCCAATATAACATCCTATGCCAGCACACAATCACAGCTCACTTCAGCCCTGCATGTATTCATCCCATACATATTATTAGACCCTAATCACTGCAGTCTGTGTAATCTGTTTTAAAAAGATTATAATAGGGATGCCTTCTCTACAATTCAGATGAAACAGAAAATGTGAACGGGAGCAGGTGATAATTGACTGATTAATGCTTATAGTTTCACTGCACTTGTCAGTGTATTTTTGTTCCTATGCATTTTAAATCAGTGCCAGCATGGCTGCAGGCATGATGATGGCAAAACCATTAAATGAACCAGAACATGGGGATTTCTGCTGAAATATGTGTGAAATAATGCAAGTGCTTTTATCATTGAGCGCATGTGCGTGCATGTGTTGTTCTTCTTCAATTTAATGTCTTTTCACTTTAAGTGATTACAGACAGATCGTTTAATGGTGTGTGTGTGTGTGTGTGTGTGTGTGTGTGTGTGTGTGTGTGTGTGCGTGTGCGTGCGCATGCGCGTGTGTTTTGTGTACATGTGCATATATGTGTGTAATTTGGCTTCACTGTGGTAATCATAAACTCACGTAGTAATTGGCAGATGATTCTGAATACCTCATGATGAACGATTCTGTTGGGACTGCGACCAGAATGACCTTGGTGATGAATTTCATTTTGTAATGAAATGCACCAAATATTAATAACACCATTAGAAATCAGTTTGTACCAAGAAAATTTACATATATAAAGTCTGTATTTGACTATTGTCCTTTGCTCTGTGGTGGTAAAAAAGTGTTGCTAAAATTAGCAAAGTTTCTAAAAACTTAGTAACCTTGTGTAACATTATATTCAGTATGTTAATTATCTAGGGAAAATTTTTGGATGTTTGATTTGTTTTATTTACATTTGTTTGATTTGTTTCAAGTCCTCCATGCCCCAAAAGGGGTCACAGGATTAAAATCTTTGTGTACGTGTGTGCTCGCATACATGTGTGTGTGTGTGTGTGTGTGTGTGTGTGTGTGTGTGTGTGTGTGTGTGTGTGTGTGATTTCTTTTTGTATATGAGGAGTTGTTGAAAGTTAAAGAAGAATTCTTACTGGACTGTGTAACATATGCAGGCATAATGAACAAAGAAAAGCATAATTATTTAACATTTTAGGTAATGTCAGTGGAGTTGATCTATCATGTGAAATACTAGTACCAGCCTTGCGCATTGTATTCTTTGCTCTTGGACAATTTAGTAATAGGTGACGTACACTAAGAGTTTTCCCACACACACATGTAACATTTTTGCTGTATTGGGTTCAAAGTGAATTTATTATGATGTTAGTTCATTCCAAAAATTGGGTTACTCTGTTAGTAAAAGTAGATTTTCTCAAATTAGTTCCAGAATATTGTTTAAATATCTTATCTTCACTGTTCCTTGTAATATTTTTCTGCGGAGTACAAAAAAGCATGTTTATCAACATCATCAATTCCATTAAATATCTTATATGCTTGAATCAAGTCTCCACATCGCGCTAACATCCATTTACTGGCATAGGCCATAACTGGTCAACTTATGGAGGAGACGGTATAGGGGTACTGTATCAAAGCTTGTGAGAAGAGGCCGGGATGGACGACATGATAGAAAAGACCAGTAGTTGCCGTCAGTATGTACTCTCTTTCAGGTTGGTGCTCAAACAGCGTCATGTCTTGCAGCGTCGAGCATGCTGCTTTAAGAGTTCACAGGAGTCCTTCAACTAGCCGTTCTTCAGCAGGCTTGTTGAATTGATGGGGTCATGTTTGGAAACGCTGCTGGAGAGCACGTTTTGACCGAAAACACCAAACGAGAGAGAGAGAGAGAGGGATTCAGTGAGTCACCGCACACGATATTTGTTGTACTCAGTATCACCAGGTCAAGATGCTGATCTTGTCAGGCCATTTGTAGGTGCACGCAGTGGAGCGTGACATTGCGGGGCTCGCTTCGGCGTCTGCTGATGTCGGTCTTTTCTGTGACATTTTTATTTGGCGTAGATTCGTGTCGGCAACGCTTTGTTACGCTTGGTGTTCATTTTAGAGTACGTTCGTTCGGGGGGGGGGGGGGGGGGGGGGGGGGGGGGGGGGGGGGAGGGGGGAATGGGATGGGTGGGTGAGTGGGGGGGGGGGGGGGGTTAAACACGTTTCGCTTACACTTGTTTCAGCTGAACTCGTTTTTATCTACGCCTTGTTTGTGTGTACATTCCATCTTACTCTGGTTTGCTTGACACTTGTCTACTGTTGTCATGCCCTGCTTGTGTTTCGTCTACATTTGTTTCACCAGCACTGATATTGTGTGTGTGTGTGTGTGTGTGTGTGTGTGTGTGTGTGTGTTTTAGACTACACTCGTTTCACACCTACATAATGGTTTTTGTCTACATGGCATCCCCTAAATTTATTTCGCCTACATTGTGTCACCTACACTTGTCTCCTTTACTTTGATTTCAGCTACACTCATTTCACCACAGCAGTTTCGTCCCTAACCTCGTTTCATACATACCCGCTTTGTCCCACCACTTCTTTGTCTACATCGTTTCACATATACGTGCTTTGCCCACATTTCTTTTGCCACCCAACTCGCTTTATAATATCCGCTTTGTCGGCACTTCTTTTTTGTCTACACTCGTTTCATATATACCCACTTTTGTCCCACACTTCTTTTGTCTCCAATCGTTTCGCGTACAGTTACTTCGTCTTACCACGTGCTGTCTTCACTTGTTTCGCGTACACTTGCTCGGGAGAAGCATGCAGTCCAGTGTTAGACGAGAACTCTTTCCCGGGCTCCTATTCTCACAACTCTCGCGTTTTGAAGTTACCCTGTGTGCAGCAAATTCGTTCGCTCAGTCGAAGGCGTCGCTGTGATGATGCGGTCGACCATCTTGGTCAAACTGCTATCCCTTTCGTCCCTGCAGGAGAAGGCAGGAGAAAACAGTCTCTGATGACGGCAGCACTGCGGGTACTGATCTGCGGGAAGCGAAGCCCCATTATATGCGCTCATTGATGCCGAGAGGTAGGCGATGGGGATGTATGCTAGTAGACTGGCTTGGACAGCAAGCCCACTAGGCACGTTATCGCTCAGCAGCGCACCAACCTGGAAGCCATTAGCGAGCAGCTGTTCTTGGAGTCGAGGGCTTGCCCTCCCTTGGTCCTCTGAGCGATTTTCCAGTATTCCAGGCAGGAGGAGTGTGTAATGAGTGTTTAAGTTACCGAAAGTCCAGAGACAGTTCGTGGCTTAATGAGAAAGATTCATGGACGTCTTTCCCGCTGTTTACGTTTTATCCCTTTGTTAGCGAGGCTGGTGGCGCGCCAGTCGAACAGCCATTCGGAGACCTTACGATCTGCTCACCACCATATATATAGTATATATATATCTATATATAATATATAGATAATATCTATATGTGTGTGTGTGTGTGTGTGTGTGTGTGTGTGTGTGTGTGTTATACATACATACATACATACATATATATATATATATATTCATCAATCACACACACACACAAGGTACATGTATATATATATATCTATATATATATATTTATATATAATATATATATATATAGTTTAAAGACTCCAGGGAAAAATGCTGAGGTTTGGAGAGGGAAACTGAACACAAGAAAACGCCGCATGGAGTGACAACACATGCAGTTAGAGCAGGGAAACGTTTTGCAGAAGACTCTAGAATCCTGGCACACAGCCGCCAACCATGGATTGTGGTGAACAATCAGGCCATGACTTTCACGGAGTTGGAGGGAAAGATAAGAAGAACCACAGGCTGCCAAACTGAACCAGGTCAAAAAACGATGGCAGGGCTACCATGGACGGGACTGTATAGCGATCGTCTGGTAGTGACGAATTTCATTATATAAAAGCTATGGTCAAAGCATGATGTGTTAAAAAAGAAACTGTTATCCATTTTTCACAGGAGACCGTATAGTTTTCGATGTTTGTAATGTAATGTAATGAATGTAATGTAATGTAATGTAATGTAATGTAAAAGGATATTCATAGAGCGCTTTACCTCGCGAACAAGCCCAAAGCGCATTTTATTACAGAAACATGATAAAATACTCTAATTCTAACTCAAAGCAAGCACACACACACCACACACACCACACACACACACACACCACACACACACCAACACACACAGTGCGCGCGCGCATACACCACACGCGCGCGCGCGCGCGCGGGCGCACACCACACACACATGACACCACACCCACACACACACACACACACACAAACACACACACACACACAACACCACACACACACGCACGTTTCGCACGCACGCACGCACGCACGCACGCGCGCGCGAAAAACAACGCACACACACAACACACACACACACACCACACAACAACACACGCACACACACCAGAGCGTCGTCACCAACAGAGCACAGGACACGAGCGGTCAAAAACAAGCAGACTCAAGCACAGAGATAAGTGTATATCGGTCATCATCAGTCCACCCATGGGAAAAGATGTGTCTTCAGGGAGGTTTTTAAAAAGTCTCAAACTTCCACGGTCATCACTGTCTGAAAAGAGAAGAGGGAACGTAGGCTGCAACTTACCCTTCTAGCACGATGGATCAAGCAAGGAGAGAGCATCTGGATCATCAATGCCTTTGATAATTATATTTACTTCTTAAAGCTGGTTGTGCTTATTCCTTTGAAACAGTAGGTCACTGGAGTGTGTACTGCCATGCAGGAGTCAGAAGTAAAGAATGGGAGTCTTAAGGGCCTTCCAGGGCGAACCCGTTTCGTATGCAAGTTCACGCGTGTCGTTCGACTGCATCGAGAATGGCCCACATACTGTTTTCAGCTGGCCGGACCAAATACGGCACAATGTTCGGGGTATATCTTGTCCACTCCTCTCCCTCATGGAAAAAAGAAATGAAAAAAGATAAACGCCTGCCCAGTCAGCCTGAAGACTGCCGAACACCTTTCGTGCCATGGCTTTGAAGGCAAGCTTCTAAAGATCAACGGCCGTTTTGGTACAGGTTTGAAACTATGTCTGCTTGTAGTCCTCTCTACCTCTATATCTCTTTGCCATCGCGTGCGTGCGTGTGGTGTGTGTGTGTGTTGTGTGTTGTGGAGGGGGGGGTGGGGGGGGGGGGGTGCGCGCGCGCGCGGTGCGTGTTTGGCGCGAACGAGCGATTGACGGAAGGACAGTAAACACGGAAAAAAAAACTGCGCGCGAGCACCTTGACAAGCAAACTATGTAATGGCTCTTTTAGGACATGGACATGTATCTGTGGCAGTAGTTTAGAATTGCAGATTCATAGATAAATAAGAGGGGTAAAGGGTTGGGGGTACGACAAATGAATGTGCGGGCGAAACGCAGTCGACAGTGTAGGTGAAACGACCCAGCCAAGCAATGCGCTATTGCTCTCGAAATTCAACCGAGGGTGGAATCCCGGAAAATAAAATCTTGTCTGGTTCTTTGGTGAAACGAAAGTCCGTGGGTTATGGGACTTTACTAGGTTCCAAAATCATACTTTGCTTTGGGGGAAAAAATGGGTGTTATATCGATATGACATTATTGTTTTCATGTAACTTAGTTCTCTGCGTGGTCAGAATTTTAATTTCTATTTGGAAACGCTTCGTGTTCGTAAGTGACATCGGTAGTGTTAAAAGGGAGAAATTATAACGATGACCCCGACCGAAGAGAAGGTCTAGCAAACCGCGCGTACTGAAAACGAGCGTTATGATAATATTTTGAGTGCTCTTCGTTACGTAATTCAGTGTGGCTCCGAGGAAAAGGTCGATCTCTTGAGCAGTAGCTCTGTGGCGCACGCTCTTGAGTCATCTGTATTGTTTTATCAGTGTCAGCTCCTTTGCGTAATACCAAATGAAAAAGGAAATTGTGGTCCAAAATTCTGTGTTTGTTTGTTTATTTGTTTGTTTGTTTATTGACTGATTGTTTAGGCAAGTTTAATGACGGAGGGGTTGTTGGCCTGCGTTTGTTTTCCCCCACTATTACTTGTTCGTCTTTGGTATTTGTCGACTTTATCAAGTTTTTAAAAGGTTGCGCCAGTCTTGAATAAAAGTACTCTGAGTTAGGTTTTCTTATGGGAGCAAGAGTTACCCTGCTTGATTATTGTTTATCATTACACGAAGACAAAAATATCATATCACCTTTTGATGCAAGAGAACTTCCGTAGGTGAGTCTTCGCCGTTCTGGCTCCGTTTGTCCACAGTGACACACTGTGTTTAGCAGATATTAAATTATGTATAGCGCGCGCGCGCGCCGCACACACACACACACACGCACACGCACACAACACACACAACACGCGCGCGCGCACACACACACACACACACACACACCACACACACACACACACCGCCTACCGCTCGTTTCCTCTCTTCCCCACCTTTCGTGAAAACTGGCCTGTGTTGAGGAACACGTATGCCATTAGTCGCGGCTGAATATATGCTCTCCATGGTGTTGACGTTGAAGCATGAGGGAGCTTACTTCTGTGGCCCCTTCCAAGGTTTCGGCATTTCCACTAATGCCAGTGTTGTGTCGAAGATCTAGCTTGACCCCCCCCCCCCCCCCCTCCCCTTCATCCGCTCACCCACCCTTCCGTTCTCTCCTCCTCTTTCCCCTTTCGCTTCCTGTTCCCCCTCCATTTGAAACTTTCTGTCCGGTCACTGTTTATCTAAACCTATGTCGGTGTGAGTCAGAAAAATATGTTGCCGTCATCAAAAGGCTGCTGTTTGAGGTTTCCGCAACATGAATCGTCCCCGCTCCTCTGTGTGAATCAGTAGTTTCCCCTTTGTGTCACTCTCCTTGATCTGCCTCTGCCACTTTTTTTTTTTAACTTGGTTTTAATTCATTTTTGATATCTTACATACATTCAAATGCAAAAGGATTATTATCACCATATTACTAATAATACATACATCTAAATCAAATGAATGGAATCATCATTCACATTAAAAGAAAAATGAAAAAGAAACAACACTGGAAAAAACAAAACCAACACACACACACACACAACACACACCACACACAACACACACCACACAACACACACAACACACACAGATACAAGAACAAACAACTACACTTCGTTCTATTCTTTTTTTGGCATTGTTTAGCTTCTCCCTTGTTTTTTGTTTTTGTTTTGTTTTGTCGTGTTTCCTATTCACTATTTTTTCACATATTTAAATCAGACATATACCCACCTATTTTCATATATCCATATATCGTAATTACGTTCACATACCTATATATATATATTTATGTATATATACCTACGACACCATACACACTTGACATATGCACACTCATATGTGTATATACATAGATACAATTTTATATCCATGGTTCAGTTTTACTTCTATACTAATAAGCTGTTTATAAA
>JADBJO010002801.1:277322-284554 GCA_016801955.1 Conus betulinus | reverse complement strand
GTGGAATACTCGCACCATGGGGATTGTGGTTAGAAGGGGAATCGGTCCGTAAGGAGAGGTGGGGATGGAGTCGGAGGGTATGGTGGATCAGTAGAAGGCCTAGAAGGGCCAATAGAAAAATGGCAGTAACAGCTTGGTTGTCGTGGCAGGCCTGTCCTTTTCCAGTTGTAGATTCTTCTGCGTACGCAGGTTGATACTCCTGCGGACACTCCCTATATGGACAGACAAGTACTAATCCCCATCTACCCAACAAAGGGAGTGAAGTTTTGTGTTTATGACCGTTTTTTTTTTTTTATCCCGCCATTAAGGCAGCCACACTCCATCTTCGGGGAAGGTGCATACTATGTGTAACATGCCATGCATACCAACGGCCAAAATGGCCTTCTCTTCCGAAAGTTGGTGATGGGGATTTTTACATGTGTGCAAGATGTTATGCGTGCGTTAACACACGGAACCTCGGTTAAGTCTCATTCGAAAGATTGTATGGGAAATGGAGTCAGAACTAACGTTAACTCCGAGGGAAAAATCCCCCTGTACCGAAACGGCCCGGCGGAGATTCGAACCCGCAACCCTTGGATTACGAGTCCGGCACCTGTACCAACTGAGCTATTCCCCCCCCCCCCCCCCCCCCCCCCCCCCCCCCCCCCCCCCCCAAATGTAGATTCTGTCTTCATATGTTTTTTTTTTTTCCCCTTGATAAGTACTTGTGAGTGCCCTGTGTTCATTTCCATGTTGTTGATGTTTTGGTAGTGATATTATACACCTTATTATTATCATCATCTTTGTATATAAACAATTACACTGAAAGCAAGGTCTGACGAGTAATTTGATTTAAAATGTGTGTGTGTGTGTGTGTGTGTGTGTGTGTGTGTGTGTGCGCGCGCGCGCGCGCGTGTGTGTGTGTGTGTTCGGGCGCGCGCGCGCACGCACGCGTGCGCGTGTGTGTGCGTGTGTCCATGCGTGCTTGCATGCATGCATGCATGCATGCATGTGTGGTGGCGTGCATGTGGTGGCATGCATGCGTGCATGCATGCGTGCATGCATGCGTGTGTGTGTGTGTGCGTGTGTGTATGTTACGTGCATGCATGATGCATGTGTGTGCCGTTTCCCACGTTCTGGGTGGCCAGGACTCTGTTGGCAGAACGCAAAGCTCTGAAGGACAACGCCCCCATGACGGACCGCCTGATGGCCAAAGCCCTGGCGCTGCATGCTGACTGAATCTCCTGTCAACTGCACACCACACACTGCATGCTAGTGCTGCACCTTTTTGACTTCCTCGGCTGATCAACGGATGAAAAACAGATTAAAACAACGACAACATCAAAAAAAAAAAAGAGAAGAGGAAAAAGAGAGAACATTCTTAGGTTCACTTTGAGTTTGAGAAGCGAACTGATGATAAGTTTACTGCTTTGTGTGTTGATCAAAACGCGCACACACACACTTGGCATACATAAACTTATCATGATGCTGGTAGCTGCCCGCATGCATGTGCTCTCTTTCTCTCTCTCTCTCTCTCTCTCTCTCTCAGTCACATACACACACTCTCTTCCTCAGTCTCACACACACTCTCACGCCACGCACGCGTTCACGTATACCTACAGCCTTTTTTTTTTTTTTTTTTTTTTTTTCAAATTCGATTAATTCATGTATGCATTTACTTCATAATTAAAGAAATCCACAGATTTGTTGTCGTTGTGTCATTTTCCCCCCACTTTCTTGGGAACGGTCAGTCATGCTGAGCATTTAAAAGAACATGCAAACAGGATGTGTCATTCTGATATAATGTCCCTAAATGGCTGCGTATTGATCTCTTAGGCATGGTTGACGTCGGGATATTTTACAAAAGAGTCAGCTGTCAGCTATTGTCATATAGTCTCAGACCAGAATGGGAACCCGTACCATCATCTTCATCACCCTTATCGTCACCGATCAACGTTAACAGCAAAAAGTCTTCATGCCCTGCTCTCGTGAGGACTTCAGTTGCGATTTTCTCCACACGTGTACGCCCTTAAATGGTGAATTCTTGTCCAGTCACCGGTGTCGTCAGGTTCAGCTTAGCTTGTCGACGGGTAAACGTGGCTCGGTGACTACAAATTGTTGTCGTCAGGAGAGAGACTTTCGTGAGTGGTGTCTTGCATATGAACAGGTGCCAGTGAACACCACCGAAGTGACTTGGCAGCAGTGTGGTGTCTCTTTCTGTGAGTTGCCGTATGACGACTTGGCACCGATGGTGGGTTGTCGGTGCTGTGGCTAAGGCGGAAGACGGCAGGATGTATAATGAGTGGTTGAGATGGGGAGCCGTTGTAAACGGCATGGGCGTAATGCCGCTGAAGTGGCACTGAGAACGAGATAGAAAAAAAAAAAAAAAAAAAAATTAAAAGAAAAAAAGGAGAAAAAAACCAAGAACAAAAGATGACGAATTGGCCCTCAAATAGGGGGCTGGAATAACTTAGTTGGTAGAGCGCCCGACTCGTGATCCTGGGTTGTGGGTTCGAATTTCGGTACAGGGGGATTTTTTTTTCCTCGGAGTTAACATTGGTTCTGACTCCATTCCCCACACACAGTCCTTCGAATGAGACTATGAACCGAGGTTCATGTGTGTGAACGCACGCACAACATCTTGCACACACGTAAAATCCCCTCACCAACTTTTGGAAAGAGAATGCCATTTTGGCCGTTGGTATGGATGACACGTTCGACATCGCATGCACCTTCCCCGAAGATGGAGTATGGCTGCCTTAATGGCGGGATAAAAAAAAAATGGTCATGCACACAAAACTCCCACTGCCTGTCTATACAGGCAGAGTGCGCAGGAGTATCAGCCTGCGCACGCAGATAAAAAGAAAGAAAGGCCCCCAAACGCTCATTGTGGCACAACAAATCTTTTCCTCGTCGCCGGTATTTCTGTTATAATAAATTAACTTCATGCGCTAAATGCTCAACAGCAAGGGCTTCCTCCTAGTGTGACGGTTTAGACACGGTCCCGGCGTTGTAGTCGCCAACAAGATGGTTTAGCAACAGTAGGTTTAAGTGTAGTTAAGAGCTCGGCAACTTTTAAGCTTGATTTGACTGTTATATAGAATCAAATTGATCTGGTAGCAGAAAATACTGGCTTCTTGATTTCATTTCTCGCGGTAGAGACGAAGTTATCTTTTGACTTGGTGTCCCCCTAGGAAGGGTCAGAATCAATCAGAACACAACCTCCCATCCCCTCTCGTTCTCCATAACTTACAACCCTCCCCCCCCCCCCAACCCTCGATCCCTTCTCTTCCCCCCAATCTCCTTCCTGCCTCCTCACTTCCCCACCTATTCACACACACACACACACACACACACACACACACACAACACAACACACGCACGCACACACACACACACACACACACACACACACACACACACACACACACACACACACACACACACACGCACACACACACACACACGTGCATACGCACACGCACACCTCCCGCACAGAACTGAAAGCCACCTATACTGACGAAGTAAAGCTGCTGTGTATTGAAAGTGCCGAATGCATCTCTGAATTTGTCAGTCTGCAGAGGGGAATGTAGAGCGAGCGTATGTTCCCGATTTCATTATTCATGGTGGATGAGCCTCGTGTTTACGCGATTCTTTATTAAGTGACTTCACGCCTGGATTTGGATCTGGATATTTATTCTGCAGGAACTAATGTGGTTATGGAACGGAAATCACAAAACAATATAAGGTGCTTTGACTTTTAAACCCTGATTTTACACATACTGCGATTTTGTATTTGTTTGGTAACTGCAAATATTGACTTTCTAATCTTTTATCTGTTAATACAGACCAGGCTTCCTCTCGGTTTGGTGTCCTTTTGAAGTTTAGGAATCTTCGATTGCTGTTATTCTGTCCTTGTCAATGAAGAAAACAGCACCCACAGCACACGTGGTCCATTTATTGATATCAAATGATGGAATCTCACACAGCAGTGTGTAATCCAGCCTGTGTCAACTGGTAGTGCGCACGGGGGTCTTGGTGACCTCGTTACCGCGCGGGATAAAAAGTGCAAAGTTGCGTTAACTGTGCCTGTTTTGCATCAAGCTTGCTGGCGACACAAGATGTGTAAAATGAAAAAATTCTTTTTTCCCGTGCAAGAGCAGTCTCTCAAGTGAGTTTTATGCCCCTTCTTTTGGCTGTTTAAGCGGGGTTGGTTACTGTCAGCCCTTTTCTCACCATGCCACCACGAAGAAAAAAACTAGCACCTTTGACAAAACCAGGGCGATTGCGTGGATACAAGATGGCATTGCAAAGGCTGAAGTGGCGCGACGACTTGGTGTGCATCATTCAGTTATTGTTAGACTGAATCAGCGTTTTAGGGCGACCAACAGCGTTGAAGAGAGGCCACGGTCAGGTCGGCCTAGGCAGACTACTCCCAGAGAAGATCGTTTCATCGAGAGGCAGGCCCTATTGCAGCGGGATACCACTTCCACAGCATCCAAAGGCAGCTTCGTATGGCAAATAACACCATCCTCAGCCGTCAAGCCATACGAAACCGTCTTCACCACTTCGGCCTCAGATCACGTCGCCCAGCTGTTCGACCACGACTGCTAGCAGCCCATAGGCTGGCTCGCCGAGCTTTCTGCCATCGTCATGTGAGATGGAACCAACAACAGTGGTCCCAGGTCCTCTTTTCAGATGAGTCGCGGTTTAGTCTTGAACACAATGACGGCCGAACTAGAGTTTGGAGGCGTGTTGGTGAACGTTACATTGATGCAGCTGTTCGCCAGACCAGGGCCTTTGGGGGGAGATCTGTTATGGTATGGGGTGCCTTCAGCCTCCACCACAAGACACCACTCTACCATATTGATGGAAACCTCACAGGCATCCGCTATCGGGATGAAATCCTGGCGCCTTTCGTTGTTCCGACCATGCAACGGATAGGACCCATGGCAGTCTTCCAAGACGACAATGCTCGGCCACATAGGGCCCGGGTGGCCGAAAACTTCATTGTGCAGGCCGGCATCAACAGGATGATCTTCCCGGCGTATAGTCCCGACCTCAATCCCATCGAGAGCATATGTGGGATGAGTTGGGAGACGTGTGTGAGGAGAACCATCCACCTCCCAGAGACCGCCAGGATCTCTTCCAAATGCTGCAACTGGAATGGCAGAGAATCCCTCAGAGGGTCATCAGAACACTGGTCAACTCGATGAGGAGTCGCTGCGTGGAATGTCTCGCCAATGGCGGTGGCCACACCCACTATTGAAATGATTTTGTGAACTGAACAGATTTTGCGAACTTTGATTTCGACCCATCCTCTGTTTAATTGTCTGTAAATCAACAACCGTTCATTCGATCCCAATGAAATTCAATGTACGTAATCCACTTCTCCCCATTGCCGCCTAGCAGAGAGTGGAAATGTCGTATGCCTGTTAAACAGAATTGTTTCAACGCTGCTCAATCCACTTCTCCCCATTGCCGCCTAGCAGAGAGTGGGAATGTCGTATGCCTGTTAAACAGAATTGTTTCAACGCTGCTCAATCCACTTCTCCCCCATTGCCGCCTAGCAGAGAGTGGGAATGTCGTATGCCTGTTAAACAGAATTGTTTCAACGCTGCTCAATCCACTTCTCCCCATTGTCGCCTAGCAGAGAGTGGAAATGTCGTATGCCTGTTAAACAGAATTGTTTCAACGCTGCTCAATCCACTTCTCCCCATTGCCGCCTAGCAGAGAGTGGAAATGTCGTATGCCTGTTAAACAGAATTGTTTCAACGCTGCTCAATCCAGTTCTCCCTACACACACAGCACACCAGGTTTCCCTGTGTCACAGCCCCAGCACCGAAAATCCACAGAGGGCAATCAATTTCAAGTTTGTCGTGAGGCATCCTGTCAGAGGAGACCCTGCACTGTTGCCGAGTCGTTTCAGTGGTGCCTGTCAGATCCAGCATAAGCAGGACTCCGCCTCCTTAGTCCTTTACTGACATGTATAGTCATTGGGTCAGCGTGAGTGAGCGTCCTCCTCCGTAGGGTAAAACAGGTCTCTTCTCTTTTTCCTCAGGAATCTTTTTGATCAAGATGATCTTCGAGTCAATGTTCATCCCAAGTACAGAGCAAGGTTAGTTGGTTCAAGCACAGACTAAACACGATGTTCATCCCGGGTACAGAGCAAGGTTAGTTGGTTCAAGCACAGACTAAACACAATGTTCATCTCGGGTACAGAGCAAGGTTAGCTGGTTCAAACACAGACTAAACACAATGTTCATTCCGGGTACAGAGCAAGGTTTCTGGTTCAAACACAGACTAAACACAATGTTCATCCCGGGGTACAGAGCAAGGTTAGTTGGTTCAAACACAGACTAAACAGACTGAAAGATTAAAACTCTAACTTATGCTACGTGTCATACATGTAAATGCTATAGGCACATACAACATCAATGCGCTCTGGACGAAAGATGAATCATCTAAAATGTAAAGGAAGGAATCGAAGATATAAGGCATTAAACGGACATTGCTGAAATTTCCATTCCGTGTGATGAACGTAGCCTACAGTGATGATGAACTCTGCAGTGCTCTGATGCATATTTCCACATCATTTGACATAAAACAACTCGAGGATACCAGTTTTCATGCAGTTTGTAGTGTATCCATTACAGAGTAGTTATAATTGATGCCCCAGTGCCCGTTTTTCTCTTTTCATTCATTTATTCATCAAAGTGTGTGACAGGTCTGAACCATTCGATTCAAAGGCACATATGCCGTATGACAACTCTGAACAATAAAGGTCTTGAAGAAAGTCAACATTAAAACTGAGTATACACAAATAGAAATGTTAACAATCACGCTGAAACGCAAAGAGGTCTTAGGACAATTTGCACCATTGTATTGGCTCTTGCCTTTTCTTTCAAAAGTCCAGGTCTTTGCATTTTCTCCATATCGTGTGGTTCAAATGTGTAAACAATTTAACCTGATCATTACTGGGTGCTTCAGTATTTGGTTATAGTTTCAAAGCGACGTGATTGAAGGCGGAAAGTGAAGCAAATTTTTAAAAGAAAAGTTATTAGTTTCGCAAGACGATCCAGATAAACAGATTACAGACAAAACACGATGTATTTCGATCTCTTACGTCTTCTTCAGGTAAAACAAACAACATTCAGGACAATGAACACGAAGAACTAGCAAACACTTATCTATTCATACTGGGCGCAAAATGACATTTGTTGTTATTGTGCTCATTGTCTTGAGACATGTAA